>JANTPZ010144873.1:11962-66337 GCA_025593235.1 Vachellia pachyceras | reverse complement strand
GGAAATATAGTATGCCTCTAATTAGAATCATGTCAATGCCACCAGCTATCGGGTCCTCATCCAAAAACAATGCAGTTAAGACTGCAAGTTATTTTTCTATTAATAGTAATTAATTTGTTGATGATAAGTTGTCCCCAAAAGGCTTATGCAAAAGCACTAAAAAGAATTAAAGAGTTGAGAACAAAATACTAACCGAGAGAAGATCTACTCCATCAGGTCCCAAGCTTGGTACAGCCAGAGCCAAATCCTGTGGTCTAAAATGTGGGTAGAGATGCCAATTCCCAAGAGCGGTAACTCCTGGCCATACTTCCTCAGTTGGAGTTCCCAACAACCTTCAAGGATCACATATAGAGATGAAGTCAATGTTTAAACTGGAGTTTCAAAAGTAGGAAACAACCATTAACGACAGAGACAGGTGTAACAAATATCCACTAAATACAAAACTGGATAGAAATGAACCGTAAAATGTAAAAATTAAGAAACCTTTCTCTCTTAACAATAAATAATGCTACATTACATATTCCTGGTATGAAAATTACAGCATGGGCAGAATGATTTTAAGTGACATTCAACCTGAAGATACGTAAGAGCTGTTCGAACTCAGAGTGCCCAGGAAACAGAATTTTCATTCTCACCATTTCAGCTACAAAAACCAAATTCAGCCTGGTTAAAGCAATATAAACTAACAAAATTGGAGATTAAGAAATACGAATCATTTGCAACCATAAATGACATTGCAGATTAAGCATCTGTTGACAGTGATAAAAGCATAGGGGATGACTACAATAGCCTGCACACCTGAAATGCATCCAACCGATCAGAAGCCACTGAGACTTAACTTTTAAAAGCTTAAACAAACATCCTAAAATTTCTTAGAAAGTGTTTCATTGAAAAATAATTTTTCAATAAAAAAGTTCAAATAAACGGGTCCTAACGATCTATTGACTGAGATAAAAGCATAGGAGATTACTATATCAGTTTACACACCAAAAATGCATCCAACGGACCACATGTCGACCCCAGTGGAGTAATGAGTAGAACCCAGCAGAATCTCAGGAGCTCTGTAACAAAGGGTGACAATGCCAGGAGTATAGCTCCTCAGAGGTCCATCAAAGGCTCGTCCGAGACTAAAGTCAGCAATCTTGAGAATTCCTCTCTCCTGGTTAAGAAGAAGATTTTGGGGTTTCAGATCACGATGGAGGACACCATGGTTGTGACAGTGAACAACACCCATGCAGAGTTGGTAAAGGAAGCTCTGAACGCAGGAAGGAGAAAGAGACTTATCGATACAGCGTAGTGAATCCATGTACTTCTTAAGATCAGTGTCAAGGTACTCAAGGACCAGGATGAGGTCAGGATTTGAATCTGAAGTATTGCCAGTGAACTCTACAGAGAGCAAGTGGACGATGTAGATGGACATATAGAGCATCTTAAGGAGGTATATTTCTCGAAGAGCAGTTTTAGGGATTCCCTGGCCGCCGAGCTCCATATGCATCTTCTTCAGAGCCACCACCTGCCCTGTGGCCTTATCCTTCGCCTTGTATACCCTTCCATAAGTCCCTTGTCCGACCTTCTCTAACTCCTCATATCTCTCCATTAAGGCCAATCAGCTTCTAACATTCATTAATAGAATATCAATCAAGATTCATCTGAAAAAGAAATTTTTTTATCAGATATTCAACCACTTCCTCGTAATTAGATTCTCCTTGATTAAAAATTACACAATATCTAGTCACCATCCTACCAAATCCCCAGCATCAAATTTTCAAGAAGAAATCTTAGACAGAGGCAAAAGTAATGTTAGTACAGGTTAAATCCCACAATTCCATGCATTACCAATTCTCTTCGTTTCTAGCTTAGTGGACTAGGAAAAAGAGTTCAATCATTTGGGTCAGAGGATTATCATTTCAAGTTAACGGCCAACTAACCAAATTGGAAATTTAGAGGACAGTGGATCGAGACAAATGCATGAGATAGCATCATAGCATATTTATATTGATGATGATAAGTTGCAACAAATAGCAACAATTAAAAATACAAACAGACGAAATAACATGCAGATATTTGTAGGGTCATAATATCGATTATACAATTGCAAGTTAATCTAATTCAGGAAGCATTGATATCCAGTAGGAATAAAATTGAAGATCAAATCGGCAGCACAAGAAGATATAATTAATCCCTATGTTTTTAAACGAAAGAAAAAGATTATTTCCTGTACATGTCTATCTCATGCTCAACCTTTGGCAAACAAGATCAAAGATAGTAGAATAATGGATCATTTGCCTTGTATGAACCGATCATTGACTTCCACTGAAAAAAGAATGGCAGCATGACAAACCTTTGATATATTCCTTCTTATTTAAATTCTATTCAAACGCACACGCACACACAAAAGAGGATATAAAGATTTACTGAAATTTATTTAGCAGGAGTTGATATGCAAATTTGCTCTGGCATAATAGTTAACGGTTATGAATTAAAAATGCAGAAAAGAGGCAAACAAATCAGAAATATTGAAAATCAAGAGCAGGAAGAAAATAAAATGCCTAAATTTATCCACTGAGAAAGAAGAGAACTGCAGAAAAAAAGAACAATCTTTTTCCCCCTTTTCTGATGTAATGAATCACCAGACACAGGCGAAGCCAAGAAAATCTTTGCTCAAGTTGTTACATACAATCAGAGAAGATGTTTCCACAGGGGCATTGACGGAGTGAAAGCACAGACCAAGACGAAGGTGGCAACCAACTAATGGATGATGAAGAGATGCATCGTTAATAGAAACTGCAATTCATATAGGAAAGAAAAGAGAAATGGAGGGAAAGAATGGAGAGAACAGAGGAATTGGAGGAGGAGGTTAGAGGCTTCTGTATCCGCATGCTCTTCTTACAGTGACATCAACTAACAAAAGGGTAGGTCGTTACATTAAATTTACTAACTTAACCTCAAAGAGTGAAATAAAATGATTAAATTGCATAAGGGAAACGGATTACAGGGGAATCCAATTCCTAACTTCAAAAATAGGGCAAACGACAAAGCGGCCATGTGTCGTTTGAAAAGCCCAAAGCCTAAACGTCACAGTATTCCTGGAGAAGACATGACCAATGAGCACCATCTCTTTCCCGCACAAATTATCACCAAAAGCCCAAAAAGCAATGACGAACCAATACCCATCCATCTGGCAATTCAAACTCCACGAGGCCTTGATTCTTCATCACGATCGGAAATCCAAAATCAATCTCTCTAAAGACACAAAGCACAAATTCGCCTTCATTAATAATCTCCTATTGGCTGAGATTTCTTCTCCCACATTGATCGATGCGTTAACATTAGCCACAAATGACAGGGACAATCGAACTTTTGCAGGGTACATTTCTGATATGGATAATTCCAGAGCCCGCTTGAACAAAGAATTCGAGATGGCTTCTTCTTGTTTTTGAAGCAACTCCAGAGCCTTCAACGACGACCGAGATGAGACTTGTTGAGCCTGCATTTGCCGAACCGGAGTTTCTTGAAGTATCTAAGGCCTCGTTCGGTACATGGGGAGGACTTTTTGAGAGTTGAGACTTGTTGGTGTAACTGGGATTAAAAGGAATTATTATTTAATTATTATATTTTATTAATTTATTATTTTTGTTAGGATTTTTATTGTTGTTTATTTAGTCTAATACTTTTATTAGGATTAGTATTTGATTATTATTGTTATTATTCTTAGAACTAGCTTTAGGGTTTCATTTTGTAAAAAGATTTAATTAGTGAATTGTAGATTGCAATTACTTTCTCCCTTCAAGCATATTTGAAAGCCTGGTGGAGAATAACTTTTACAGGGTTCGAGATAAAATCTATGTTTTAGAGAATAGGTTTTGGGAGAATAGCTTTTACGGATTCCGAAACAAAACTTAAGTTTTGAAAAGGTGAATGTGTTTGAAAAGTTATGGTGAAAATATCTTTTATGAATTTTGATGCAAAAGGTAACTAGGAAAAGGAAAAGAAAATGAAAGAAAAAAGAGGAAATAGAAATTTTATTATGAGATAGAGTGTGAATTGACAAGAAAATAGTTTTTTCAAAATCTAAATTTAAAAAAATGTGAGTACTTAAATAAAATTTAAGTTTTAATGAGAAATCTAAATTTTAAAACCGGTTTCTAAAGAAGTCTAAGACCGCTTCATTTCTCGATTAGTCCCTTTGTGTCCAGTCTTTCCTCCTCGTTCCCCTTCCTTTGTACCTCTTTCTTCTTCCTTGTAATCTCTCCCTTCTTGTTTTACATCAATTGTACACCCCAACATCCTGAAAAGTTCTTGCCTTCATGAATGTGAGATCGAAAATGACAATAATAAAAAGTTCACAATGTCGTCGGGATTTTAATAGGAAAAAACCAGTTAACAAAAATTTGTAGATATTGCAAGGAATAGCAGAACAGAGACGAATATGATAAAGGCACGATCTTGGAGAATGTGCTCTCGTTTGTCGCTTATGGGAAGGTTTGGATCAATGTTAGATGTTAATTTTACAACATGATTTACGGTTGTGCTCCCGTTTGTCGCTTATGGGAAGGTTTGGATCAATGTTAGATGTTAATTTTACAATATGATTTACGGTTTACGAGGTAAGAATGTAAGAGAAATTTTATCTCAATTTATATAAACATGTTTACCCAACACTTACCCAAATGGGCAGAATATTATATATATATATATATATAGTGTAAGTTTAGAAGATGATTGAATGGGAAGTTCCAGAGATAAGACTCCGATGTCCAAGGTTGGGGCCATAGGCGGACCTACATGTAAGTGAATGGGTTTAGCCGCACCCCTAATTTTTTGAAAATTATGTATATATTAGTACCATGTCATTTATTTTGCACCAACTCATTTACTAATTTTGAATCCACTAAATTTTTACACAAATTCTTCTTAAAACATATTAAGAATAAATCTCACTTATCTTGGACCTCCCGAGCCAAATCCTGAATTCACCATTGGCTGGGGCCCACATATCCATTGCATATTATACATTTATGCTTTAACATACATTCAAAGTAAATGTAATGGAAGAGTAAAAAAACTTCAAAAGGGAATGAACAAGGAGGTAGATGAATAAGGACTGAGATAAAGATCAATAAGGAAAATGCGAGAGAACGTAGATGAGTAAGTACTGAGTTAGCATTCATTTCAGACTTTCTTATGATAGTAGGCTTGTTTGGTTAACCAGTTTGGGAAATCAAAATCCATTTCTGCGTTTACCGAGACAAAATTTCTCTCACATATTTACCTTAGAATCTGTGTCCGTTCTCTTAACGGGCTATCCAAACAAGGCAAGTGTTATAAACAGAGGGAAGGTACAGGTTTAATGGCAATCACGAAGTTCTCAAAAAGTTGGATTTCTAGTTCTAATTTTTCCTTTTTAAAAAAATGTGTATATAGTCTCAAAGCAAATATTTTTTTTAAAAAATGTTAAATATACTTTTAGTTTTTTATATTTACATCATATTTTATTTTAGTCATTTAAGTTTAAAAAGTGCACTCTCAGTCCCTCAAACTTAACGCCGTTAATTTCTCTTAACGGAAATTGCTGACTCATCAAATTTAATTGATGACTGTGTAATAAAACATTGAAAAAGCATATTCAAATTTTGATTTTAATTTAATAATATAATAGATTTGATATTTTAAATTATGTAAAATAAAAAAATTTAAAATAACAGCATTAAATTTGATGAGTCAGCAATTTCCGTTAAGAGAGACTAATGACGTTAAATTTGAGTGACTAAAAACGCACCTTTTAAATTTAAATAACTAAATGCAACTATATATGATTAAAAGTATACTTTAGCAAAAAATACCATAGAGAGACATGTTGCTGTTTGGAAGGAGTCCTAATCATGTGAATGAGAAGTTTAAAAAAAAAAAACATATGCGGGGCTGATAAAAAGACTAGAGCTTTTATGATTGAAAATGTATAACTAACGTGGTTAACCCAAGAATTTCTCCACTAGTGCATTGGTTTACACTAGAGAATCGTTTTTATAATGGAATTGAGATGAAACCCATAATTAGATTGAATGTTTGAATTATTTCTAGAAAAGGGACTGTTTTTGGGTAAAAAGTTGAAAAATTTATAATATCATAAAATATTAAAAAAATATTGACCACATAAAAAAGTTCATATATTATAGTATTATTATGTTAAAAAAACAAGCTTATTATAAATTTAAATTTATGAACAGGGACATTTGGTTTTAAAAAGAAAAGTTTTGGTCACTTAATCATTAAGGACAAGGCAAAAATTTTATATATTTGACTGGATAATATTCGAACTCAACCCAATCAGGTAACCACATAAGAAGTTTGTTGTAAATATAACTATAAATATATATTTATTTTACATTGTAATTTTTATTTAAATATTAGGCTTATTGGGATGAGGGGTAGAAGTTACTTTTTCAATATAATTTATTTTTATAAGATAAGTATGATAAATAAATTTTATCTCAACATACGTGTATACTTTTATAATGGTATGAGAAACATAAGGGCTCGACAACCCGTAAAGCTATGAAATCCAAGATCGATGATTTCATATATAATCATGGTACTAATAAGGTTAAATCTGATCAAACTCTCCCGTAATATCACAAATTAATATTTGAATTTTTGCATAAAGAAGCCTCTCTGCACATGTTTCACGAAAACGTTGTATCATACCAAGCAGGCCAAAATACCTCATTGCTTCAATCAGATGTGAAACGACGATGCAACCATATGTCGTTTAGGGAGCCCAAACGTTACAGTTTCCCTCGAGAAGCGAGTCCACAGTGGAACAGTTTCATACAGTTGGCTCTCCCGCTGGAACAAAACCGTCTTCGGCACGTCCGTACAACCACGAACACACTATCGCATTCACGTTCCTCTGCTTTCCATATCGCGCTCTGAATTGCTCAGAACCAGAGAGAAAATTCGTCTGCCACAAATTCTATCGCAGAAGACGTGGTAATAATGATTAAGCGATGCTCAATCTTGCAGACCAAACTCAACGAACTCGAATCCAAAATCCACGCGGCGTTGCTTCTTCACGATGACGAGGATAAACATGAAGAACTCTCTGAAGACATCAAGCAGAGATTCGTCTTCATTAAGAGTCTCTTATCGGCTGAGATTTCTTCTTCTCCTCCGGCATCGTCGACGCCTCATCATCTGCAGTACGTGGCCGGGAAGATCCACATTTTGGAGGACGCCTTCCTGAAATGGCACAGTTCCAAAGACTTCTCCGCCGCTGCCGAAGAATTCGCGGTCGCCTCGCATTGTTCTTGCACCGAATCGTGCTTCAACGACGACGGAGGAGAGGCCGGTGGTGAACTCTCCGTCGCTGAATTTGCAGAACCGGAGGAGTTTCCTGATGAAGGATGTAAGGCCATGGTGGAATGGAAAGGTGAAGAGACTGGAATTAGCCTTGCTTTATTCCAATTAAGATTTTAAATGCATGAGTAACAATTTCCATTTTTTCCGCTTATGTTTATAGTATTTAATTTATTTCCTTCAGGCATTTCATTTTGGTTTAAATCCAAGTTAAAAGAGAGAATAAATCTTATCAATACTGCTAACCCCCCCTCTCTCTCACACTCTTTCTTTTAATATAATAAGATGCATTTTTAGTAATGAAATTGAACTTGATCTTGTATTCAGAATCCCAGGAGTAGAATATTCTTACTCATTTATGCTGTGGAAAGATCTTTTATTGCAACAAAAAAATAAGTAACAGATTTGAACCGTTTGAATTTGAACATTCCTCTGTTCATGCTTATATAGTGAATGGAAGTAATAGATACACATTAGAACATGGCAGTGTAGAAAATGAAAAGTTGTTTGTTTTTTAAAGTATGTCACTTTTGAATGTTATCAATTTGTTTATACACTTGAGGCCTAAATGTATCATGAGTAAGAAAGTGTTGGAAAATTTAACTACATGCATGTGGAGGAATAAATCTAGGGATTAAGTTAAATAATATTAAGCTTGTTTTTGGAAAAATTATCATTTGAAGTTTGTTTGTGTGTATAAACTGATAGAAGTTCACTCAATTTACAGAAGCAGAGGAATGTTTTGATGGTGAGAAGGAGGAGGCAATGGTGAAATGGGAAGAAGGCAATGAAGAGGAGAGGACACAGAAACTGGGATCTCTAGTGGTCTATGAAGATGCAAGGGATCACTTTCTTGGAGTTGAAGGCCTGGACCATGGAGGATTGGTAATAAAAAAAGAATTTGGGGAATTTGGGGTAATATTAAAAAGTACTGATAGGAGAAAAAAAGAGGGACCAATTAGAAGAAAAAAGAATAGCAAGACAAGTAGTGGATGTGAGCATGGTTGTTGTGCAATGGCCTGTGGGGCTGTGTTTGGGATGGTCTTTTCTGGGTTCATCATGATGCTTGGATTTCTAGCCTGCATTGATCCTGTGGATGAATCATATTCTTTAATTCCAACCTAGGGGTGCTGCTCAATTGTTTAATTTTTAAAATTTGTAAATTATATAGTTATTTTTTTTATAGCTTCATGTAATTTCACTTTGGTGTTTAAGAATTGTAAAATTTATTCCTTACACTTCAATATTTTTTTTTCAAACCTATTAATTGTTATCATAATCAATAGTTAAAAGAATGGACCGTTGCTCAGACTCGATTCTGTTATGATCGAGCCTAGTTACATTGGAGTTGAAAAACATTTATTAAATAGAAACTATTTTTTAAGAGAACTTTACAATAAAGTCTTAAATAGGAGAATTAATGAACAAAAGATCCTAAAGATTCACAAAATTACCATAAGGTCCCAGGAGTAACTGCTGAAGTTGTTAATGAAAGCTAGTAAGATTGTTAATGACAACATCAACACTACTCATGGGATCTTATGGTAATTTTGTAAATCTTTATAACCTTTTATTCATTAATTATTTTATTTGAGACTTGATTGCAAATTTCTCATTTTTTAAAGTCTGAGGGGTTGTGGATAAGGAGAAGATGCTAGTTTTTTTTAAAAAAAAAACCAATGAAAATAAAAAAAAATCATCCACTCGAAAAGTCATAACTCATAAGGTGTTATTTCATTAAGAACTCAGTATATCTTAGTGTCTTACATAATTTAGCTTGACAACAGCGGTTTAGCGATAAAAATAAATTGTTTTATTTGGTGGCGAGAAAACTCATTTACAAAGTTTTTACTTTAAACGTTTCAAACTTTATTTCTTTTGATTTAATTTTTTTACGATAAATAAAATCACAAAAAAAAAACTCAGAAATAAATGGAAAGATACAAGTTAGACTCTTAACCCTAATATAAGAGCTATACTTAACTGATTCAGGTAGATTAAAAAATAAGTTGAATAATTAGAATATATGTCGCATAATCTTTTCATAATTTTTTTAGATAAATAATGGGAAGCTTTAGCTTATCCAATTAGAAGGATTTACTTTGACATATCTACTCAAAATGTACCAACTAGATCATAGGATGTAAACCGGCCAGGCCTGTTGTATTAGAGTCTGGCATATGACTTGTTATAAACCTTTTAAATATTTAATTTTAAAAATAGTTTATTTTTAATTATTTCTTTTTAAATCTTTAAATATTCAGTTTGGTATGTGATTTAGAACACACGTTTTAAATAAAAAAACAATGACGTTTATACATATTGATGATATGATTAAAAATAGAAAGTATCATCACACATTCTTCTGCTTTTCGCAAGCATGGAAAAAATAAAAATAAACAACTAATATAAAAAAGAAACGAAAGCAAAATTGGAGGCTTACATGTAGATGGGTCATGGCCAGCTGAATTGAATCTCAAGGTAGAAAATTTAAACAATCATGAGCAATTTCATTGCGGCCATTCCAAAAGTCTAGATGTAAATTTAGATCTTAATGATAGTTTTCATTTTCCATTCAAAAAGAAGAGAAAGCTAGTGATGTGAAATCCAGAATACCAACTCCATTGGATCATATTTTGACCAGCCAGACCAAGAGCATAATTTAGGAGTTAGGACCCTAAATAAGTTTAATGAATCAAAACCCAAAAACATTACTCAGTTACATTAAACTAGGAGTAACCATTTTGGCCACTTTTTTAGAAGGAAAAAAAAAAAAGTGGTATGAGAGCTCAATACCTACTTTGACTTCCCCGAAGCACCAACCAAATATCCTTACAACAGATATTTCAAGATCCAATTTCTAATTTGTACTGTGTCTCCATTCCAAAACTTGTGGCTTCAAGTTTCATAAGCGTTAGAAGTGCAGAAACCAGATAACCATGAAGCATAATGTTGCCCTCCCATTGATAGCATGAACCATTTTGCTTCATAGCCCAAAAACAACTCCCAGATTGGAAGGAAAGATTCATTGGGTAACTGTCTTAACCTTTCCAACTAGAGAGAAATCTGAGCTATGAACACCATTAATATTTGCAGATTTCTCTGACTCGCTATCATGATCTTACGAGTTGCTATGAACACCATTGGAAGCATTGCCGCTTGGCCGTGTAATGCAAAGCCAGACTCTCGAGGATTCCTCATTGTTGTTGCTTGTTACAACTGGCACATGCCATGATCCCTTTTCTGATTCCTGAAACAAAAAACAAATCAATATTTTCAAGTTTGTTCCAAAACTAACAGTTCTTACAACGGTAAACCTATTAATGGAGATTTCATGGTCATCCTCTGCATAACAATCCAAACAATCATGAAATTTAACCATAGATAGGAACATATTAAATCACCCTAAACTTGGACTTAAAAATAGAGAAGCTAGAGTTAAGATCATTAATTCAGTCAGGATAAAATTACAGCTCTCAAGTTTTTTTTTTTTAAAGTACAGCTCTAATGTTGAAGATGAAAAAATCAGGGCTCTGGAACATAAGGCAAATCTTCTCACAACTTCTTAGTGACAAATAGCAGATGTCGTATCAAACCAAAGCATATTGAAAGCCCTTGGCTGACACACAACACGATACCATATATGCATGCCAAATAACATATTACCTGGATAACACATGAATAGGGTGGAGGCATCAGGAGCTGAAGGTTTCCTTTCACAAATGTGTACTGAACCTGTATGTAAAAGTAAGTGCAATATCTATGGGCTCTATGCTCAAAAGGCTATTATAAATTATGCAAGCACAAAAAATAACTGACACCCATAATGGGCACGTTTATCATCATGTTCCCCACATTGCTTCAACCCCACCACAGTAGCAATTTAAGAAAATTCTTCCAAAAAATCCTCAATTTACAACTACATGAATTCCTATGTCAATCATATTGTACTTATGTAAATGGGAATAACATATTAAACACGAATTTGATCTACTCCTGTTCCGTAAAAGAATCAAATACACATATTCAATCATTAGATAAGCACAAAAAATGTCATGATGTTACAAGTAAAGGAACTCACTTGATGTCTTTCTTTCCACTGGTTAAAAAAGTTACTTCCTATGAGTTCAAATATGTGGTCACGCATTTCATCATTTGTCACAAGCAAGCACCTTAATTTTACAGCAGCATACAGCCAATACCTAAAACCCATGCGCATAGAAAATCAAGCAACAAAGAATACAACACAAGGAAAAAAAAATAGAGAGAATAAACACAACAGTGACCAAAAGATTCAAACCCAAAATTCAACCATATATGTGCATGGGTGCCTTGGCGAACTGAAGATATACAATATGTAATGAATATTAAATAAAAAGATAAAAAAACAGATTCAGATAATTTGAGAAATAAAGATGTGATTCTTGGATAAAAAAAATGAAGACGTTTTAAATGACATTGATTGGGCAATTACCAATCATCATTTGAGCCATTTGGTGTCGTATAAAGAGCACCATTATCCCTCCACTCCTCAACCAACTTTCTACTAGACTGGTTTTCTATAAGCCCTCTCATACGTTTGTTGTGCAGGATAACTAGAGGCCATTTCTTCTTATTCCTATCATATATTTTCTTCACAACATCATCAAGCTGAATGAAAATAAAACGGGGAACATAAACAGAATTAGTACATAATTCATAAGTGTATGAGCTAAAGCTGATATTATATCTCTTCTTTTAGAGAAAAGAGGGGTTATAAGAGGTTCCTCATGAATTATTCAAAGAACCTGAGAAATGCTAAATCCACCCTCTGCAAAATTTTGTTGGAAAAACCCAACGTTTGCCCCGTCCACTATAGCTTCGAAGTCTGCATGTTGCTCAAGCCAGCCCTAAAATTCAAGACACCAAAAAGACAAATGAGGAAATCTACCCAAACCAAGTAAAGAACATGTTGGGATGTAATGAGATAGAAGATTTGAATGAGTCAGATAACGTCATTTCCAAAAAAGTCCATCTACATCTAGCGGGAACAATTGCATGCGGGAATTCACTCACCTGAAACTCACTAAAATTAGCCTTGACCTCACGTTCCATTGCCAAAGCAGCAACAGACTGAGCAAATTTCTCTGTTTCATCATCATCAATGTCAACACAAGCCAATTGCTCATGACAGCAGAAGCAACATCCATTTGCATCAACATTAGTTTTGCACACAGACCAATTGCCCTTGCCAATCCATCCCTGGCCATGCCACCCTCCCCCACTCCGTTCTATTTTTTCTTTGACTTGTCTAGCATCAAAATCTAGGTCACCAACCTCTGAAGCTTCACTGCTTTGAAACCAGTCTTCAATAATCTGCGCAGTTGATTCACTAACACACCTTCTGGAGCTTCTGAGCTTATGTAAATATTCATAAACTCTCCCTGCTCTAGCTTTCTTTGCACTAACCTTGAAAAGCGCTGCAAGCTCTTGTTCCTCCAAACTTATTCCCACCGCACCCATTTCTTTCTCAACTTCATAGGCTTTATCAGCCTCCAAATGATCACAAAAGCAAAACAAAGCTGGATCAAATGTTCGCAGTCGAGGGGCAACATTGTACATTCCCATACTCTTAACCAATTCAAAGGCATAGTCTCCGTCTCCTTTTGCCACAGCTATCCTTGCGACAGCTGTGATTGAAGCCTCATTGGGATTGATACCAAGAGCCAACATATGATCAAATATGCGAAACCCATAATCCAAAGATAAGTCTTTGAGTGATGCATCCGTAACAGAATTTGAACAGAGGTAGAGTAAAGCATTGAAGTGATGTTGATTAATTCTTATTTTCTGTGAAATTGCGGATTCATATAGGGCAATTGCACCACTCAACTCCTTGTTTTTGGAACAAGAATTTAGCTCAAATTGGAACATGGCCTCCGGAGATTGGTGGGTCTTCTTCCTCTTCTTTACATTTGAGTTGTTAGTTGAGTCCATTGATGGATTTGATAGAGGGGTTAGCCTGTAGACTTGGAAGATTCAAAAATCTTAGATGGCAGTTAACACAGTAATCCAGAAAACCACAGTAAAACATAAGACAACAGTCAAAATCCACTTGCATATACTAACCCTTCTATTCAAAAGAAATCAACTTCCAATATAAGTTTATATTATGCAGAAAGTTGGTGCATACTAAGAAAAGGGAAGAAAAACATAAGTAAACTGATTGGGCCCAAAGAGAAAGAAGGAAGCATTAATAAACAGTGACGTTTAGGGAGCGAAGGTAAAACAAGAAGCTAGATCTGTTAAACTCATGTATATTCTTATATTCATGTATATTCTTAATCATTAATTAACTAAAAACAACTACTTATTCAGATTTTTTCAATCTATTCCTGCTACTTCCATCGTTATATATAAATTTTCAAATATAATCCATTGGCTAGCTAAGAGACCGGGAGCTTTGGGTAATCTCAAGACATTATGTTTCAAACACTAAGTTTGAATGAACCACTTAAGCAACTAAGATCAATCTCTCATTGACTAATATCTTGATGGTTTATGCACAGGGAGAATAGAATTATAGAAGGCATTCACGGGGATTCCACGGAAAAAGAGAAAAACAGAATCAGTTAATCACCATCAGAACAATCATTCACTAATAACACTTTAACACTCATAAAACCCGGTCAAAATAGGGACCCAGTTCGCAGAGGCTGAGCAAACGCCAAACGCAGAACCACCATAGGGTATGCAACCCGAGACACCCATATCTGACTGGCAACTCGAGTTAAGCAGTTTGCAGATCAAATGCCAATCGCAGAGGTAAAAAACACGCTCATAGGCAGAAATTGGAACTTGGAACTGAAATGCTAACTAAAAACAGCATCCAACCCCAAAATCGCATTGCATACTAGAACAAAAAAGTGTCACAAATCAAAGTCCAAAACTGAACAATAGCCATCTATTCTCACCTTCCAATTTCCAAGTAGAAGAACCGAAGATGCAGAATAGAAACAACGACCACTTTCTAGGAACGCTGCGAATGGATATGTGGGAGGGAAGAAGCCGATGAAGTACAGTTAAGCCACACAACCTGACAGGAACGAACTGGAAAGTTCAAACTTCAAACTGAAGGACTCAAGGTCAAGGGAGAGAAGGAAATTGAAAACGTTGCATTGTCAAAACGTTGTGGACTGGTAGCCTGGTAACCATGGGCCGCCGTCGCCGATGACAATCGCCGTCTTCACTCTTCACTCCCGCCTCCAGGCTCCACGGCTCCAGCGACTCTCTCTCCCCTCTTCTCAAGGACACTTCTCAGGTTAAAAAGAAAAAAGTAAGTGGGCCAACCCGCTAACCTTCTGGTTAACCCAATCGAACCAGCCCAGCAAGCCCTCACCAGACTCTGCAAGGTGGGTTGGGCCAAGTTCATCCCAAAACCACGTCATCCGAATGTTTCAGGGGCAATCTAATAGTTCGTACCAATCTTTAAAAAAACCAAACCGATACTGAACTGATTGAGATACTAGTTCAAAGGTTAATAAATCAACGGAAAATGACAGATAAAGTACCTTAAAAATGGTGAATCCCAAAAAGGTTATTTGAAATTTTAAATCCCAGTCAGTAGATGGTTCCCAAAGCGTTTTTACAGAAGTTTTAAGGAAATGACCTAAATGACCCTATAACCATTCACGCATCATTATATGAATGAAGTACACTTTCTAAACCGTACAACAAAGGGTGCAGTTTAGAAAGTGGCCTTTATAAACCATTCAAAGAGAAAATATTTAGAAAGTGGAGTTTCATTTGAATAAGTTTTGAATTCATTCGAATGAGTTTTACGTTGATTAAAAATAAACGGTTCAAAATATATAAATTCAAAATGTTGTAACTCCTTCATTTAAAGTTCAAATTTGACAAATTACCTGTAGTTGGAAATCTCTTTGAGTCTACTTTAGAATGAAATAGATTTCCAATCAATTGAATATATGGTTTGAGAGATATAATCAAAAAACCGAACATATATCAGGAATAACAGTCTTCCAGATATATGTTCGGTTTTTTGCCTATATCTCTCAAACCACAGATCCTATGATTGTGAAACCTATCTCATTTGAAAGTAGACTCAAAGGGATTTCCATAGATATGCCATTTGTTAAATTTGGGGTTCAAAAGAAGGAGTTATTGTGTTTTGAAGTTTACACTTAAACAGTTTAAAAGCACACTTTCAATTTTCAAAACCGTAGCTAAAAGTTGCGGTTTAGAAAGGATCCTTTCTAAACCGCAGCTTCTAGCTACGGTTTAGAAAGTGGACTTTCTAAACAGTTCTTTGGAGAAAACGGTTTAAAAAGTCCAGTTTCATTCGAATGAATTTTAAGTTGATGAAAATAAACGGTTTAGAAGGTCTAAATTCAATACGTTGTAACTCCTTTATTTGAATCCAAATTTGACAAAATGACCTAGGTTGGAAATCCATTTGAGTCTACTTTTGAATGAGATAGATTTCAAATCAATTGGATATACGGTTTGAGAGATATCATTAAAAAACCAAACATATATCAGGAATAAACGTGTTCCTTATATATGTTCAGTTTTTTGACTATATCTCTCAAATCACAGATCCTATGATTGTGAAACTATCCCATTTGAAAGTAGACTCAAAGAGTTTTCTATAGATAGGTCATTTGTTAAATTGGAGTTCAAATAAAGAAGTTACTACATTTTGAAGTTTAGACTTGAAACAATTTAAAAGCACATTTTCTAGACCGTAGCTAGAAGCTACAGTTTAGGAAGTACTTCCTAAACCGCAGCTTCTAGCTATGGTTTAGAAAGTTGACTTTCTAAGCTGTTCTTTGAGCAAAACAGTTTACAAAGTTTAGTTTCATTCGAATGAGTTTTAAGTTGATGAAAATAAACGGTAGAAAAGGTCTAAATTCAAAATAATGTAACTCCTTCATTTGAAGTTCAAATTTGACAAATGACTTATGGTTGAAAAGCCCTTTGAGTCTACTTTCGAATGAGATAGATTTCAAATCAATTGGATATACGATTTGAAAGATATCATCAAATAACCGAACATATATCAATAATAAACGTCTTCCATATATATGTTTGGTTTTTTTGACTATCTCTTAAACCATAGATCCTATTATTATTAAACCTATCTAATTTGAATGTAGACTCAAAAGGCTTTTTATAGATAGGTCATTTGTTAAATTTAGAGTAAACGAAAGAGTTACTGCATTTTAAAATTTAGACTTGAAACAATTTAAAAGCACATTTTCTAGACCGTAGCTTGAAGCTGCGGTTTAGAAACTGGAGTTTCTAAGCTGTTCTTTGGGCAAAACGGTTTAAAAAGTTCAGCTTCATTCGAATGAGTTTCAGGTTCATTCGAATGAGTTTTAAGTTGATGAAAATAAACGGTACAAAAGATCTAAATTCAAAACGCTATAACTCCTTCATTTAGAGTCCAAATTTGACAAATGACTTATGGTTGTAAATCCCTTTGAGTCTACTTTTGAATGAGATAGATTTCAAATCAATTAGATATACGGTTTTGAGAGATATGATCAAAAAATCAAACATATATCAGAAATAAACGTCTTCTAGATATATGTTCGGTTTTTTGACTATATCTCTCAAACCACAAATAGGTTTCACAATTCATTTGAAATTTGTCACATTCGAAAGTAGACTCAAAAAGCTTTCCAACCATAGGTCATTTGTTAAATTTGGACTTAAAATGAAGGAGTTACAGCGTTTTGAATTTAGACCTTCTGAACCGTTTATTTTTAATCAACGTAAAACTCATTTGAATGAACTCAAAACTTATTCAAATGAAAATCCACTTTCTAAACATTTTTCTCTTTGAACGGTTTATGAAGGTCACTTTCTAGACCGCGCCCTTTTTTGTGCGGTTTAGAAAGTGTACTTTATTCATATAATGATGCGTGAATGGTTACAGGATCATTCAGGTCATTTCCTTTAAACTTCAATAAAAACACGTTAGGAACTATCAGCTAACTGGGATTTAAAATTTCATATCACCTTTTTTAGATTCACTATTTTCGAGGTACTTTATCTGTCATTTTTCCATAAATCAATTGAGATTGAATTGACCACATGTAAAAAATAACATTTAATTGATAATATTAAAATACAACAATTTTAATCATCTTTAATTTCAGAATATTCATAAATTACAATTCTAATCACTACTTGATAATTCTGTATCGGAAGTCATAAAGGTGAAAAACAATTGATAATGGCAACACATTACAGTATTCCTTTGAACAGGGGAAAGATTTTCAAACTCTGAACCATCAAAGCAGTAAGACCAATAGAAAAAGTAATAAAATGAAATAACCCAGTCATTCTAAAGAAGAAGAAGAAAACAAAACATCTCTATAGCAAAAGGGATATTAAATGACCCGCACAGAAACAAAGGGGAAAGGTTTGTGGTACCTGGGCCAACGTATATATAAAAGCAACAAGCTTAAACAAGAAACCCAGAAAGTGAAGGGAATGAAAAACCGAGCAATGGAGCAAGGCATGGAATGAGGAGTGAAGAAAAAGAAGAGGGAGTGAGGATTAACTGTAGAAGAAAAGATTCAGAAGAAGAGAAGGGTGGCTTGCAGGGCGATGGCGGAGGAGAGGAGAGGAGAGGGGAATGAGTGAGAGGGAAGAAAAGGAGAGGTTCCCTAAATAAATTAGCAGAAAGGAGAATAAATGCAACGAAAGCGGAAACAATGTCTCGGTTATCTTTTGAACTACTAGAAATTGATCCTCCATGAAAGACAGGATCGCTAACCATTCACATTGAACAACATAGATGATAGGACTTACAGGTTCTGCTGAATTTGCGATTCTTCTCCAGGTTTCTCCCACTCGTCAGAGGAGGAAGGAGGGCGTGGCAACAGCGAGGTGAGGCGAGCAGAGTGGCTACTAGCTAGGAGGCCAGACGCGATAGTGACAAGTCGGATCCGAGGCTTCATAGGGTTTTTTTTGGAAATAAACAAAAAAAGAGCATTTATCATTTAAAATTATTTTTGATAAAAAAAAAAAGCACACCTTCAATCCACTCCACCTAACAATTCTACCTTTGGAATCGAAGCATGAATCGGTTCACCAGCTTTTGGTTTGAACTAACTGATTCAATCCGGTTTATTATTTCATGGTTGGTATCTCCTTTTTTTAATTCTTGCAACTCATGGTACAGTGAAATCACTTTAAATTTAAATAATCTTTATTAAATCAAGAACGCACTCTGTGTACATTTTTTGAAATTTGAATTTATGATATTCTCTTTATAAAATAGACCGTTTACCATTTGAACGAGCGATTTGTTAATTTCATATAAAGTCTTATGCAAAAGGGCGGTTTGTCCCTAAATTCACTTGTTCAATTTTAGTATGCTGATTGGCTGAATGATAGGGATTTTCCGGATTAGTATACTCCTCTACCCTCCTTTTCCTTTCAGATCAAAATTTCAATGGTTGATATATAATATTTTGTAAAAAAATTATTATAATTTTATAAAATATAGAAAAATAAATTTAAACTGTTGAAATTTGATGCAAATAATTCACAATGCAAAATGCTATTAGAAGTATATTCTTTCCACTTTTTTCATTAAATCGTTCAGATCAAATGAGAGTGGAGGAGAGGAAGTGAAAGGGAATTTGATATAAATAATTCACAATGTAAAATTTCTTATTATCTCCTTCATTATTTTTCTTATTCCTTACTTGAATTTAATGAAGATATAATTAAGTATAATTGCATATCTAGGCTAAAAAAAATGTTAGTTGAAAATTCAAATTTCAGGGTGAGAAGCAGACAACAGATTAGTCCAATTCATTAGAGTGCTAGCACACAATGGAGAGCATCTCATCACACGGTTGATGGTGAGCCTTTGAACATTTATTTTGAAAATATATTTTACATATTTTGAGGTAAAACCTAGATTTTGGAAAATAGCTTTTACAGATTTCGAGGCAAAAACCTAGGTTAAAAATGATTTCTGTTTGAAAAGTTATTAGCTTTTACAGATTCCGAAGTAAAAAGAAGGTTGGAAAGAGGAAAGAAAAAGAGTGAAAAGTTGGAAAGATGAAAGAGAAGAAAGAAAAATAGGAAAGAGAAAAGAGAAAGAAGGAAAAAATAGGAAATATGAAAGAGGAAAAAGGAAAAAATAGGAAATAGTAAAAATAATAATCAAAATAAATTTTTTGAAAATTTTTTGTGCTTAGACAAAATCTAAGTTTTGTAACAAAACCTAGGTTCTGAGAATAACTTTCAAACAATTCCTTAATTATTATCTTCAAGGAATTTAATCGTTGAGTAAGAGAAATAATTATGGAGATAATAAATAAAACAGGTTAAAGTTTACACGTTTAAATCCACTCTCTTTTCGTAAAACACCTTTAAATCAATAACTTTGTTTTTAAACTAAAACAGATTTTAAAACTTACTCATCCATATTCGTGTGTTGAAAAAATAGAAAAAATTGTTTATGATATTTATTTTTCATGTTCAAATATTTGTTTTAAACAAATAATATCACCCTTTGAGATTTCCATTAATTAATATTCACTAAAGCATAAATTTATTCATTTAACTTTATAGTGAATTTCAATTTACATTTTTAGTTATTTATTCTTGATGTTATTAATTTCATTTAATAAGAATTTTTTTCAACAAACTTAAATGGTCATTATATACACTTACTCTTTATATAATAATATATGAATTACCCAAATTAGATGCAAGCAATCTTCTTGATCAGTGTACTTGTATATTTAAGGATCAAATAGAGTATTATATTTAGGGATAGAAAGAGTAGTGATAATAGCTACTAGTCATGCAACTAGTTTGAAGAAAATAAGGACTATAGTATTAAATAATTAGTTTTCAAAAACAATTAAAAGGATTTTATATTAAAAATAAAGTATAGTACTGTTTATTTCAACAAGCAAACAAAACATTAAGGGCCCATTTGACATACTGGAATTAATTTTGATGGAAATGGAAATGGATATGGAGGTGGATATGAAGATGGAAGTGAGTTTTACAAGTATATTTTGTATGTCATGAAAATGGAATCTGAGTTTTATCTAAAAAGGCTAAAATGCCCTTTTATATTTAAAAATAAAAAAGATAAAAAAATCTTCATCTTCATCGCTGCCTTCGTCTTCATCGTTGTCAAAGCCGTCGTGGTCGCAGATGCTGGAGTTTGCAATCGTGGGTTGCCGTTGTGCTTCAGCCTCGTGGGTCGCCATTGCTGGAGGTTGTTGTTAAGCTTCAGCTTCACGAGTTGCCGTTGCAAGAGGTCGCCGTTAAACTTCAGCCTCGTGGTGGGTTGGTGTTCTCCTTCGCCACCGTCATCACTATTGCTGCTAGGGTGGTCGCAGTCGCTGGGATGCTCGCCATTGCCGTCGTGCTCGCAGTCGATTGTTGCTATGAGGGTAAGGATGGAATTGTGAGGTAGAATTGACAAATCTTTGCTTTTGAGATGGAATTATTTTGGTAGAATTGGAACAATTTGAATTCCACATGGAATTCATTTCCAATTGCAAATCTTTGTACCAAACATGGAATCATGGTGTAATTCATCTCCATTTCCAATTTCATCCCTCTAATTCCACCAAATCAAATGGGGCATAAAGTTTCTCTCTGTCTCTCCCACAAACATCGAAATCAGCAAAGGATGAATCCCTCTTGGATCCTCATAAGCACCACGTATGAAAATCTAAGGGCCCGTTTGGTACACTGGAATTGATTTTGATGGATATGGAATTGGATATGGAGATGGAGATGGAGATGAGTTTTAAAAGTCCGTTTGGTATGTCATGAAAATGGAACCTAACTTTTATATAAAAAGACTAAAATGCCCTTCTATATTTAAAAATAAAAAACCTTCAAATTTAACCCCAAAATGCGTTTGAAGGAAGATGCATCGGAGAAGGAAGATGCGTTGTTGATGGTGGCTCAATTCTAGCCGGTTGTGGGTTCTAATTATCGTCATGGTCATCGGTAGTGGGTTCTAGTTGATGGTGGTTAAGGTGAGTGGTGTTGGTGGGATGCTCACCATCATCGTAGCTGTTGGGTTGCTCGCCGTTGCCTTTGCTGCTGGGATGCTCACCGTTGCCATTGCTGCTGGGTGGTTGCCGTCACTGGGGTGGAACCAAATTCTTCCGCTACTGTAACCATTTCTCTGGGATGCTCACCATCGCCACTGTGCTCGCCGTCGCTAGGTTGCTCAAGGCCACCGACGGTTGTTGTAACCACCTCTTTGAAAACTCAAATAATAACTCTTTTTAATATATATTAATCAAAATAGAGTTATATCCAATAAGTAAATTAGCAATTCCATCGGGATTACGAAAAGCTCTCGATTCTATCAAAATGATAGCATGATATCTCTACACAGAAATTTGTGAATGCATCATAAAATCAGTAAATAAACAAGACATCGAGTCTTAGCAACATGCATAAATCAGTTACAATTAGAGTTCGCAAAATGAGCCCTATAGATGGCAATATACTTCAATTAGCACATAAAATAACAAAGGAGGCTTTATAGAGATATGTCAAGATATCTAAGCCCCTGAAGTTCTTCCCGATGTACCTGCACCAGAACTATTCCCTGAAAAATGTTTAAGAGCAACGAAGTGAGACAACGATCTCCGTAACCAAATTCCAACTCATCGTACATACCGACGTGTGCTAGTGCGGTGTCAAGTGGGACAAAATAAAAGAGAGATGCACAAAATGTTATAAATAAATCATTTAAATCTCTTCCGTAACAAACCATCACTTCATTACTAAATGTTATCCGTTTTGGTGCAGCCATAGCCACCTAACGGTCCTTCTCATGTAGATGCAGTCGTAACCACCCACCAATATCTCAGCAATCAGATATAATCCATTTCGGTGCAGCCGTAGCCACCTAATGGTGTTGCTCCTGTGGATGCAGCCCTAACCACCCACAAATGCTTTTGTAACTAGATCCATCCGTTTCGGTGCAACTGTAGCCACCTAAAAGCCCATTTCGGTGTAATCGTAGCCACCTCAGGGTTTTGCTCATGTGGATGCAGCCGTAGCCACCCACCAGCATCTCATGTATCAGATGTGATCCATTTTGATGCAGCCGTAGCCACCTAACGATCTTGCTCTCGTGGATGCAGCCGTAGCAATCCATCAATTTCTACACATATTTATAAATATATTTTTCCAAAAGTCACTGGTCCTACTAAAACATTTTTTTCAAATAGAAAATCCATATATCATTTCATGGACAATATCAAATTAAATCAAAAGCCAAACATCAGTATCTATGATAAGTGGAAAGTAGTTACCTCTCACTAAGCAAACAGTATCACAATAGAAATCCCCGTGCTTGAAACCAACAATTTTTCACAATTAATCTACACAATTCAACATTACCACACTTTAGTTTAATAACTACTTTATGTGGTAAAAATAGCAACTTAGGGACTTAAATCCCTCTAGAATTTCTAATACCACCATAGGTCATCATAAATATATATGCACACATATATATTTTTAAAGTCAAAAGTTATATTCATTCTATAATTCAAAATACTCGTAAAGCAAAATCCTTAAAAAATTTCTCAAATATCTCATTTTATCAAAAATCCTTATATACTTTAATATATTTTTAAACTATTAATATCTCAATACTAAAAATAATTTCACACTAAAAATTCCAACTTTAAAATTTAAACCTTCAAATAAAATATTTAACTCATAAATAAAATTATTATTATCTCCAACAACCTCAAATAAAATACTTAAGTTATTAAGGATTTACTATTATCTAGAATATCAAGTAAAATATTTAAGTCAACTTTAATAGGTCAAATATCCTATGTATTAGAAACCATATACAACAACAAAATAGATAAATACTTTGTAAAATAATTTAGATATCAATAAGTAATTCTACTCATGCAAAAATTAGTAATAAAAATCACTTTACTAATATAAGATTTTCTACTAATAAAATTCCAACTGGAAAAATATCTAAATTCAAAAATATTCTCCAACTAACATAATATTACTACCGTTACAAAGAGAAAAATATTTAGAACAACTTTTATAACGGAAGTTTACTGAAAATAAATCATTTTACTTATCTAAATAATCCTAGAAGTAGAACCTTTAAACTGGAACTACCTCCCTCCACTTTTCTCTCTCTTCCTCTCTCCCTCCGTTGCTGCCTATCTCTGTGGAAATGGGTGTGCGTGTATGTGAAAATGCGTGTGTATGGAGAGTGCATGTGGGGGTAATTATAACCCCCATAACTGGCGCCTCTATCTCTTTTTTTCTTTTCCCAATCAATTTAACAACTCCTCCCTGCACACATGCAAACTCTGACTCTTTTTTTTCCTTTTCAAACATCACATCACTCTCTCTTCCTCATCTAAATCGTGCACGACACTCTCTGACTCTTCTTTCTGTTTTTTTTTTCAATTGCTCAAGGGACATTACAATTCTCCTCACCTAAATAGAAATTTCGCCCCCAAAATTCACGATAAAAAGGAAGGAATCAACTACAACACAAACACAATCACAAGATTCAAAACACTCAAAACAACCACAAGAATAGCCATCGTAACAATACTGTCAAAACATATCACAAACATTCACATCAATCACTATCACAGCGCATCAGCATACCTAACCCAAAAAGGGAGGGGAAATTGCGTCGCATTTGCTCTTCAGTTTCCCATGTACCATCTCTTGGTGTCATACCCTTCTAGAGGACTTTCACAAGCCGAATAGTATTTTTCCTCAATTGCTTGTCCTGGACATCCACAATCCTTTCAGGCTCTGCTTGATAGGTCATATTCTTGTTTAGCTCAATTTCTTTAGGTACAACGACATGGGACGGGTCTGGTTGATACTTCTTCAATTGTGACAAGTGAAACACGTTTACCCTAGACAAGTTCGGCGATAAGGCGATTCGATAAGCAACTAGTACAATTCTCTCCAAAATCTCGTAGGGACCAATGTATTAGGGAGTTAACTTCTTCGCCCTAATATATCTGCCAATACCAGGTACCGGTGAAACCTTAAGAAACACGTGGTTGCCTACTTCAAACTCCAAAGGTCGACGCCGTTTATCCGCATAACTCTTTTATCAGCTCTGGGCGGTCAACAATTTTTGGCGAATCATCTCAATCTTCTTCGTTGTCTCATCTACTAAATCAGGATCAATAACAGTCTCTCATTTAATTCCGTACAACATAAGGGTGATCTACACTTCCTTCCGTATAAAGCTTCATATGGGGCCATCTATATGCTAAAGTGTTAGCTATTGCTATAGGCAAATTCTGCTAATGGAAGATACTTATCCCAACTTTCTAGAAGTTCAATAGCACAAGCTCTAAGCATATCCTCTAGGGTTTGTATCATTCTTTCTGTTTGACCATCGATCTGCGGGTGATAAGCCGTACTAAACTTCAATTTTGTTCCTATAGCTCCTTGCAATGCCCTCCAAAAATTAGAGGTAAACCTTGGATCTCGATCAAAAATTATGCTCTCTGGTACCCCATGCAATCTTACGATCTCATCCACATGCTTTTGAGCAAGTCTCTCAAGAGTATAAATTGTTGCAATTGGCAGAAAGTGGGTTGACTTCGTAAATCAATCTACAATCACCCAGATGGAATCATGATTAGACCTGGTATGCGGCAATCCTACGATGAAGTCCATAGAAATGCTATCCCATTTCCACTGAGGAATCTCTCAACTTTGAAGTAATCCAGATGGCTCCTGATGCTATATTTTAACTTTCTGACATGTCAAACACTTCAACACGAAACTCGTCACATCCCTCTTCATGTTTGGCTACTAGTATTATTGCTTTAAGTCATTATACATCTTTATAATCTCTAGATGCATAGCATACTTACTCCGATGAGCCTCTTCCAATATGGTTTTCTTTATTTCATCATTATTGGAGACACACATTCTCTTCTTGTATCTCAAAATATCTCCATTTCCAATGTCATAATTTGGGGCTCCATCGTGCTCTAACTCCTCTTGAATTCTGCTTAATTGATCATCCTTCATCTGAGTGTCCCTCAGGTCTTGATAAAACCCATATTCACCAAGGACTGCACTTAAAGTAGCCTTCTCTAGATCTAGGATTACATAAAGATCTCGTAATCCCTCAAGCCATCTTTGGTCTTCTAAACTCATACAAAACAAGTGCACCAACTTACGACTTAAGGCGTCTGCAACCACATATTAGCCTTTCCAAGGTGATACTTCAACTCAAAATCATAATCCTTTAGAAATTCCATCCACCGGAGCTGCGTATTATTAAACTCCTTTTGGTCAACCAAGTATTTTAAACTTTTGTGGTCACTAAATACTTCAAACTGTGATCCATACAAGTAATGCCTCCAAATCTTCAAAGCGAAGACCATTACGGCTAGCTCCAAGTCGTGGGTAGGATAATTTACCTCATGAGGCTTCAATTGCCTGGAAGCATAAGCTATGGCTTTACCATCTTGCATTAAAACGCATGTATAAGACATATGGACGATTATGGTTGGGCAACGTGAGCATTGGAGTTGTAGTCAACCTAGCCTTTAACTCTTGAAATGATTCCTCACATTGATCGATCCAAAAGAACGGTTGATCCTTTCTAGTCAACTTAGTCAATGGCATTGCAATTTGAGAGAAGCCCTTGATAAATCTTCTATAATAACCAGCTAATCCTAGAAATTTTCTCACTTCAGTCACAGACTTCGGTGGATCCCACTGCAACACTACTTTTACATTATTCGGATCAACAACTACACCATCATCAGATACGACTTGACTAAGGAACTTCACTTCCTTGAGCCAAAATTCACATTTGGACAACTTAGCATATAATTGATGATCCCTTAACACACGTAGTGCAATATGAAGATGCTCTCTGTGCTCTTCTTCATTCTTGGAGTAGATTAATATATCATCGATGAATACCACAACAAACTGATCTAGATACGGTCAGAAGATTCTGTTCATGTAATCTATAAAGACTGCTGGTGCATTAGCTAATCCGAAAGCATTACTAGGAACTCATAATGTCCATATCTCGTTCAAAAGGCAGTTTTAGGGATATCCTCTGCTCAAACTCTTAGTTAATGATACCTCGATCGTAGGTCAATCTTGGAGAACACTAATGATCCAACCAATTGATCCAATAAGTCATCAATTCTCGGCAATGGATACTTGTTCTTGATAGTCACTTTGTTCAATTGTCGATAATCAATGCATAATCTCAAGCTTCCATCCTTCTTCCCGAAGAGGACTGGTGATCCCCAATGAGATACACTGGGTCTGATAAATCCTCTCCAGCAACTCTTCTATTTGCTTCTTAAATTCAGCTAACTTTGTGGGAGCCATTCGATATGGAGCCTTAGAAATTGGAGTAGTACCAGGTATTAACTCAATTGAGAATTATACTTCTCTTTTTAGAGGTAGTCCCGATATCTCTTCAGGAAACACTTCAGGATACTCTCTCACCACCTCAATGTGACTATCCCAACCTCTTCATCTACACTTACAGAGAAGAAGACCATATATGCTTGACACCCACTTCAAATACACCTCTCTACTTGTGCGATCGATAACAACATAGGAAATACTGAAGCTTCCATAGATACAGCATAATGGCATAGGTCATACCCTCGCTTACAGTAAACTACAGCGTTGTTGTTGACCAACCAGTCCATACCAATAATTACATTGATACCTTTGAATGGCAAACATACCAAATTCACAATAGAAACTCGGTTTTCAAATCGAACAGTAAGACCCATACAAGCACGCGTAGTCATCACAAAACCCTAGCGGCGGTAGAAATTCTCATATCATAAGGTCAAAAAGAAACAGGGAAATCATACTTGTTGGCACAATCATAAGTCACTCCTGAATCAAACAAGGCAACAATATCATGACCTTGAAAGGAAATAATACCTCTGATGACATTAGGAGATGCTTCGACCTCCTCCTTGGTCATGACATAAACTCTACCAGGAACAGTAGGACTGCTGCTTAGGTTGCTTTGTTGCTGTTGCGCCTTTGTACAATAACGCGCAATGTGCCTAAACTTGTGGCATCTATAACATTCCCAGCACTGACCAGCATGAGTTTTTCCACACTTTTGGCATGGACCATTAACACTTGGGGCAGACATAGCTGATTCACGATGAGACAACTGACTTGCTCCTGCCTGACTCCTTTGTCCATGTCTCCTCTGTATAAAACTTTGCTTGGGCCCACCCTTATGACTTTGGCTGCAACCCTGACTCTGACTCCGATTATTCCTGGTAGAGCTCCCAACACCTCCAAAACTAGACCCTGACAACTTAGATATAGCTTAAATGATGAAAATTTTCCTGGTTGTTCTTGGGCTTCACATAATCAATTTCACGCTTCATAAGCGCTGCCACCCTTAACTAGGTACAAGCATCCTCAAAGCTTTAGAATGGTTCCAAGCGTATGAAAGGCCTTAGCTCCGGTCTGGCCTTGATGATCAGCTGCTGAGACTTCCACTCTGGGTCATCCTTTTGCTGTAGATATGTCACGTATTTGGATAAGTCAATAAAAGCTACAATGAACTCGTCCCCATGCATATCATCTTGTTGAAGGCAAAGAATGCAGTCTCCTTCTCTTGCCTCAAAGCTGGAGGAAAATAATGATCTAGAAACTTGGTCTTAAATTCGCTCCAAGTAGTCTTGGAGTCATCCAATCCACTTATACTCTGCCACCATCTTTGAGCACGATCCCTTAACAAAATAATGGCTATCCGAGCCTTCTTATATTTATTACTTACTACAGCTCGGAAGATTGTCTCTAAACTCTTAATCCAAGCTACTTCCTTGGCTATATCCAAGTCACCATGGAATTGCTCAGGATTGTGCCGATGGACGTCCTTCCAAACCCTATTAATAGATAAGTCCTCCTGATTGGGCTATGATGAACCCTCACCATTCACATTCTTCTCAAAGTCATCCCGCTCAGTTGAGTTACTAGGTTCTTGCCTTACTTATCTCTCTACACTAGGCTCTGCTACCCTACGATCCTCAGGAGTACAAAACCTTTCTTCTCTCATCTTTTGCAATCTTCCTCAAACTACTGAAATCTAGCCTTCACAACAGTCAAGATCATATCTCTGAAACGGCTCAAAAGAGCCTCGTTCTCCTAGGTCATCTGCGGGTCAGAAGCATCTATATGAGGATTCATGGTAGAATCAGTCCTTCGTGTGTTCACCATTCTCCACACCTAAGGATGAAACCCACCATGCCATAAGAATATACACTCAAGGCAATATAAACACAAACAAAGGGGAGAATATGTTATCCGTTTCGGTGCAGCCATAGCCGCCCACCAATATCTCAGCAATAAGATATTATATGTTTCGGTGTAATCCTAGCCACCTAACGGTGTTGCTCCTGTGGATGCAGTCGTAACCCCCTACAAATGCTTCCGTAACTAGATCCATCCATTTGGGTGCAGCTGTAGCCACATAACGGCCCATTTCGGTGCAACCGTAGCTACCTCACGGTTTTGCTCATGTGGATGCAGCCATAGCAACCCACCAGCATCTTATATATCAAATGTGATCCATTTCGGTGCAGCCGTAGCCACCTAATGGTCTTGCTCTCGTGGATGCATCCGTAGCCACTAGTTCCACTAAACATTATAGAAAATCCATATATCATTTCATCGGAGCACAATTTCAAATTAACTCAAAAGCCAAACATTAGTATCTATGATAAGTGGAAAGTGGTTACCTCTCGCCAAGCAAAGATAACACTATCACAACAGAAATCCCCGTGCTCAAAACCAACAATTTTTCACAATTAATCTACACAATTTAACATTACCACACTTTAGTTTAATAACTACTTTATGTGGTAACAATAGCAACTTAGGGACTTAAATCCATCTAGAATTTTTAAATCCCTCCAGTATTTCTAATACCACCATAGGTCATCACTAAATATATATGTACACACACATATTTTTAAAGTCAAAAGTTATATTCATTCTATAATTCAAAATACTTGTAAAGCAAAATCCTTAAAAAATTTCTCAAATAACTCATTTTATCAAAAATCCTTATATACCTTAATATATTTTTAAACTATTAATATATCAATACTAAAAATCCTAAAAATAATATTTATTATAGTGGATTACATCTTAAATGTAATACTTATTAAAAATATAGTACTGTTGATTTGAACAAGCAAACAAAACATTAGAGGCCCCCCACCAAAACATCGAACTCAGCAAAGGTCAAAATTTGTAACGGCCATTTGTGTAATCTGTTAGTATTGTCAAATGTGCACCATTTTGATAACAAATTATATACATTTTTGCTCCTTCTGAAACTTTATAATGCCAGAAGTTCCTCGAGGAAAATTTAGTTGTTAAAATTACACCTTAATCCTTTTTTTTAATATCAACTTTAGGTACCCTCTTCATTTTTACCGAATAAAAATAAGATGGCGATCCTCATGACAACATTGTCATCAAATTCATGAGCCAATATTTTCCCGCTGAATAATATGAGAATTAATTAATTTGAGTATATTAAAGAATTAGATAAAGAATAATAAGTATAAGAGAAAAAATGTATTGAGTATGTATATTTGTAGTAAAGACTAACTTCATTACTTGCACATGCATGTATTTAATATCTGGGTAGTAGTTAACAAAGTGACTCCTATCATTTTATAACATAAACATAATTAACATTAGTTGTTCTTATGAAAAAGATTAATTGTTATAACTTACAAATCTTACTAATAATTCAACCAAACCGTCGGTGGTTTTCCATAATAAACCAATCAGCTAATCTTAATTTTTTTTAGTGGAAACCATGATTTTAATATTCAAAGCGCCAATAATTTACTATTTATAGATCTATTCTTGCCATACACTACTATTTTATTTAGTTAATAAAAATAATAATTAAATATGTGTTCAGTTGTTTTCTCCAATCTCCCTCTCTCCAAATGTTCGTTAACATATTTTCAGTACGCTTGAAGTGATGGGCACACAGATTATTTTATATAACGCGGCAGATTAAAAAATTAATTTCTTAAAATAATTTTGTGACAGTTATGTTTCCAAACACTTCAAAGTTCAAACAAACACAAACAAACAAATCGAAGGGCCCTCTCAGAAATTGACACCAAACGCGTAATGTAAATTAAAAGAATATTCGTGATTGGCGCCTGATGCACTACTCTAAACTATATAGCCTAATAAAAACTGGTTTTTAAGGGTATCATTACAATTTATAAAATAAATATATAAAATATATTTTATTTTAGTTTACGTGAATGTATTTTTAAATTCTGTTTTGAGCATTTAAAATAAGTCAGGAAATTCTAAATTTATTGATTAAAAGCATGTTGCTTTATTGGATGAGAAAATACAAAGTGAAGAAAAAATTGAAGATATCATATTGTCACCCCTCCTTTTTTGATAAAAGAGAGAAAATATAGAAAAAGAAAATAAGGGTAAAATATGATGATAAGTTGATAACCTTATTATATACTGATATCTTTTTATATACTGATTTATTAGGGAGAGAAACTTTCATTTTCTTCTTCTGGTCTCTTGCCTTCTTTTTATAAAACTTTTATCAAAATGTAGTTAATTGGGTTCACATTTCTGAATTTTGATATAAATAGTTTAGTACTGTGAGAAAGAAAATAAAAAACATTTAGCATAGAACTATTAAAGATAATGTTTGCTTTTATATATTTCTATACAAAATATATTTTTCTAATTGTATATTTCAAAATTAAATAATTTTTCATGTTCAAATTTTATTTGAAAATTAAAAATAAAAATAAAAAGGTAAAATATATAGATGTTTAAAAGTATATTTTTGACACACATAATTATATATGTGTATATTTAAAAATAAATTGAAAGTGATATATTTTTATATTTGTAAAGGTGGCTTGTTGGGGTGAGAAGTCGGTCACTCAATGGGGTTTACTAATGAAAAATGATTTTTCTTCCTGAAATCTTTCAATTTTATAAAACAAGTTGAAAAGAAAATGAAGTTAAATGTCTCACCCCTTTGTTATATTGCTAGTTTACTTTTGTTAAATGTGTTCTTAATAAAAAAAACTTGACACATCATATCATATATTTTTTCCATTATTTTTCAATCAATCATTCAACATCACATTGGTTAATATAAACAATAGAATAAAATATTAAGCCAACCTTAAATATTTTAAATGATTTTTTTAACTTGCCTTAATTATGTGGTGGGTGTGAGGTCCACTTGGAATTGAAAGCCATCACCATTTGATTTTTTGAAATGAGATTTGGAATATTATTGCAGGGTCACCTCCACCCATCTAAATCAATAATAAATCTAAATTAATAATAAAGAATATTCACGCAATGATTTAAAGTCATCGGCAACATTTCTTAATATCGTATATCATCACATTCTTATTCCTTTATAATTTCAACATCCAATATCACATTTGATTTACTTATGCTTTCAAATCCAATTTGAAGAAACAAATCATTACAACGAAAATGTCATTCACATTAAAATTCAATATCACCATAATCATTCATACTCATGCATATTTTTACTAAGATAAATACACATCCATAAATCATAGAAATTGGAACACATTTATCTTTAGATAAATGATGAAATTTTTACACTCATATATTGCTTGTTTCAAGCAACATAAAAACTTTAATAGTTCATAAAACATGCTCTCGGTAACAAATAACATAGCCTCCACTTAATTCGCAATGCACTTTAATATTTTTTAAATGGGCTAGCAATTTATATAATTTTACAACCATGTTTTTATTTGTGAAAATGATTGTACACATACGAGGTTACTGAACACCCCCACACTTTCAAATATTTCACACCTTATGATTCTAATTAAATTAGAATCCCACCATATTAAATTTGTTTGGAATCTATAATTAGCAATGCCAATAAATTTATAGGTTAAAGTATACTTTTAGCCCTTTATGTTTACGTCAAATTTCAATTTAGTCATTTATGTTTAAAAAGTGCACTTTCAGTCCCTCAAACTTAACGTCGTTAGTTTCTCTTAACGGAAATTGTTGACTCATCAAATTTAATTGATGATTGTGCAATAAACGTTGACAAAACATACTCACATTTTAATTTTAATTTAATAATATAATAAATTTGACATTTTAAATTGTGAAAATAAAAAAAGATTTAAAATAACAACGTTCAGTTTGATGAGTCAACAATTTCCGTTAAAAGATACTAACTGCGTTAAGTTTAAGGGATTAAAAGTGCACTTTTTAAACTTAAAGAACTAAAATGAAACCTGATGCAAATATAAATGACTAAAAGTATACTTTAACCAAATTTATATAATAGCAAATCAATATGTGACTGACGAGAGGAAAACTTTTTGTGCTATATGCTATTAATAATTGATTATTGCAATACAATCCTCATCAAGTTCTCATTGTAACCGATGAAACTGGGATGAATGGCAATTGATAACATTTATAATGAATAATTGACTACCATTTATCCCATTCAATATTTCAAAAGAACTTTTAGAGCCATTAACACACACACACACACACTCTTAATGGTATTATATTACCATTGAAGTTTGCAAAGCCAATAAGTTTATATTATAGGAAATTAGTATTTGAGGAAAGGAAAACCATTTTACATAATTGATTTTTCCAATTCAATCGTCATGAAATTCTTGTCCAAGTAATAATAAAAATCTTGTGACCACCAGATTTTAATCCTGGGAACCGAAACTCTTGGGTTACTCACACAAATATTAAAACCCTTGTAACTTAATCCAATGTAATGAAATTTTCATCTTTTCATATCAGTAACTAATATTTAATTACCTTGCCGACTCCAATGACCAAAATCATGTTATTCTATAGTCTCTAGACAGATATATGCGTACCCTTCAAGTCGATTGGATATGTATCAACATTCTAGCAAAACTCTTTCATCTGTCCATGTTCTTCAACAAGATTGGATCCTATAGCTTCTTACAAAAGCAAGCGAAGTTAATAATTATCAATGAAACAAGTATCACGATAAGTCACCTGTTCCTACTACCAGTAAAGCGGGCCAGCCCGCCAGCAGCCCGTCAAGTGGCGGGTTGGGATTTCCCAACCCGCGGCTCACCAACCTTTTTATTTTTTTAAAAAAATGAAAAATAAATTGTTTTTCCTTTTTTTACCCAATTTTTTTCTATAAGATTGCATATTTATGGTATTCTCTTTCAAATTCTATGAATAAGTGTTCAATAATTTCCTAAAAATAGAGTTTAATATTACTTTTCCATTTGTAAAAAAATATTAGGATGAAAAAAATGTAAAAAATACATAAAATATATATTTTTTTCAAAAAAAAATAAAAACGGGTTAGGCGGGCTGGCCCGCCAACCAGCGGGCTCAGCCCGCGGGTTGAGGGTAGCGGGCTGGCGCCCAACCCGTTTTACCGGCACTACTGGCTGTTCCCTCCTAGACGGTTCAGCCTCTTTGGTTTTGAGTTTCGCTTCTTTTGGAGAAGCCACCTCCATCATTATTTGACTTCCTCGATGATTTTCCTCTGGTTGATCCACCCTTGAGAACTTGACGATATCCATGAATCCTAATCCTACAAGATTAAACCTCATGGCCCATGTTAACAGGTATCTCCACCATTATCATGGTTTCCATGCTTGGAATTTTGTCTAGAATATGATGTGTTTGAGGTCTTAAGTGAGTCCAACTAAGCAAACAAATTTGGCACTTGGTGGTTTTAATTACCATTTCACCTGAGAGCATACAACATATGCTTCATAACTTAGCATCACTCGTAAATATGACCACAATTGTTCACCGGGATTAAAGACTACCACCAATTTGAGTTATCACTCTAGGTGGTTGTGCCTGGATACACTAAGTTAAAACTCAATTCTCAAATCATCCCTGACTTCTATAGTCACCAGAGGTTTGTGCCAAACTGAGTTTAGCATCCACAATATTGTCATTTCAATATTACTGCAAAATGAGGATCATTGTCATATTGGGATCTTCTCTATTATAAGATCTCAAAAAATGTCCTGAAATGAAACACAAGTATAAATATGAGACCCAACTCAATATTCCTAGACAATAGGAAAATACCAAAATAAAGCTTTAAATTAGGACAAAGTTTTGTTGGAGTATTTTTAAAAAAAATGAAAGGATATAATTTTTCAAAGGAAGAGATGTGATTTTTTTTATAAAGTTGTGTCCTTATGAATTAATTAATTTATAAATTAATTAGTTTATTTGAAGGGGTGTGTAGGGGGTTGTAATTCTAAAGTCATGTATCACTACATATCATAAAGGTGCAACTTTTCATTGAAAAGTCATTATGGTTATGACTTTTTGAAGTGGTATGGTTGTGACTTTTAGTTGAAGAGACATTGTTTCCAAAAGGTACCAATTCAAGATATCTCTCCATCCTCTATAAATACCCTCCCCATCCCCTAAATTGGACACACAATTCTACACACAATTTTCCTCACAACAATGTCAAACTCATTACCTTTCTCTTTGAGTGCACACTTAGAAAAAGATAAATTATCACTTTGTAAAAACTTTTGTTGTCTTGGCATGAGTGTAGAGAGTGTAATATATACTCAAGGGTCTCTATTGTATCATGCAGGAAATTCACCGGTTAACCTAACTTACACCCTATAATATAGGAATAGGTGAGGTGAATTAAGCCTAAAGGAAAGTGTTGCCCACGCCTTGGAGACATTGTGCACAACTTTCCTTTTCATCTTCTTCATCTCTTCTTCTTGTATTCTTCAAAGAACTATTCCCACCAATATCACCAACAATCTTTAGGCTTAATCCATGAGTCAAAATGGCTTCTTTGAAGGAATTGACTACGAATTTTGTAAAGTTAGAAAAGTTTGAAGGAGGCAACTTCTTAAGATGGCAAAGGAGGATGAAGTTTCTTCTCACAACACTAAACGTTGCTTATGTCCTCACCATTCCCAAGATGCAAGAACGAGAAAGTGAAACTATTGCTGAGATTAGAGACAGACAGAAATGGGAGAATGATGATTTCATCTGTATTGGACATATCCTCAATGGGCTTTGTGACACTCTGTTTGATGTTTATCAAGATTCAGTGTCTGCAAAAGATCTCTGGGACAAACTTGAGGCAAGTTACATGGAGGAAGACGAAACAAGTAAGAAGTTTCTTGTTTCTCACTTCAATAATTATAAAATGATTGATGGAAGATCTGTTATGGAACAATTGCATGAGGTGGAACATATTTTGAATAATTTTAAACAACATAAAATGAATATGGATGAGTCTATTGTTGTCTCCTCAATCATAGACAAACTTCCTCCTTCTTGGAAAGACTTCAAAAAGAGTCTTAAACACAATAAAGAAGATATTACTCTTGAACAGTTGGGAAACCATCTTCGCTTAAAAGAAGAATATAGAAAGCAAGATGAGACAAAAGATATAACTGCTCGTGAGAAAGTCCACATAGTGGAGGAAGGACAGTCCCACAAGACCTCAAAGAAAATAGGGAAGGAGAATGACAAATCTCAAGTAAGGTATTGTCACCAAAGTAAGAAGAACAAAGGTACTTGTTTCTTTTGTGGAAAAATAGGACATTACAAGAAAGAATGTCGCTTCTTTAAGAAAAAGAAAGAGAAGGAAAACAGTACATCCACAAAAGTTGACAATCTCGTGGCTATGATTTTTGAAATCCACTTGGTTGATAACAATGAATCATGGTGGGTGGACTCCAGTGCAACTTGCTATGTGTACAAAAACAAGGCCTTATTCGAGACATTAAAAGAAGAAGATGGAGATATACTTTACATGGGAAATTCTTCAAGTGTTCAAGTTAAAGGCAAAGAGACTGTGGAAATTGAATTTACTTCTGGGAAAACCCTCACTTTAAGAGATGTATATTATGTACTAGAAGTTAGAATGAATTTAATTTCTATACCAATACTTATAAGTTTGGATTTAAGTCTATATTTGAAGGAGACAAGTTTGTTTTCACTAAGGGTGGTATGTTTGTAGGTAAAAGATATTTATGTGAGAACATGTTTAAGTGTAACATTGCTAAATTTAATAATAATATCTATAGTTTTGCTTATATTGTTGACTCTTGTGATATGTGGCATTATCGTTTCGGTCATGTTAATTTTGAAAAATTGAATGATATGATGAATTTTGAATTGATTCCAAAATTTGTTACTAATGATAAGTCTTGCACGACATACATGAAAACCAAAGTAACAAGACATCCTTTCCCTAAAGTAGAAAGAAATTAAAAAATATTAAATTTAATCCATTCTGATGTTTGTGATTTACACGGTTGGCCTACATTAGATATGGGAGAATCAGATGTCATACTACATTAGATAGAGTATTTTTCAAAAATGAAAGGATGTAATTTTTCAAAGGAAGAGATGTGATTTTTTTATAAAGTTGTATCCTTATTAATTAATTAATTTATAAATTAATTAGTTTATTTGAAGGGATGTGTAGGGGGTTGTAATTCTAAAGTCATGTATCCCTACGTACCATAAAAGTGCAACTCTTCATTGAAAAGTCATTATGGTTATGACTTTTTGAAGTGGTATGGTTGTGACTTTTAATTGAAGAGACATTATTTCCAAAAGGTACCACTTCAAGACATCTTTCCATAATTGGACACACAATTCTACACTCAATTTTCCTCACAACAATATCAAACTCAATGCCTTTCTCTTTGAGTGCACACTTAGAAAAGACAAATTATCACTTTGTAAAAGCCTTTGTTGTCTTGCTTGAGTGTAGGGAGTGCAATCCATACTCAAGGGTCTTTATTGTATCCTACAGGAAATTCACCGGTTAATCCAACTTGCACCCTATAATATAGGAATAGGCGGGGGTGAATTAAGCATTAAGGGAAGTGTTGCCCACGCTTTAGAGCATTGTTCACAACTTTCCTTTTCATCTTCTTCATCTCTTCTTCTTGTATTCTTCAAAGAACTATTCCCACCAATATTGCCAACAAGTTTAGAGGTTTCCTTAATTATTTAACAACTCCACTATTGAAGAGTACCAGAACAAACAATACTGCAAGAGGTCTTGAGATTGTTGTAAGTAGTATAAAAACATCAGTTGATCTTCTATCTCATCTCCAATGTTGTACTCATCTTGGTGGCAGCAACAACTGCAAAAAAATAGTTAATCCGAGTCGCATCCAAGGACACTGTCTTTAAGAGCTTTTTCATGACTACCGGCAAAGTAAGTTACGACATTCCTAATATTAAACGGATTCTGCCTGTAAGAACAGAGTAAACAGAACTTGCAGGAGGTAATAGAACTTAACAAGTAAAAGAGAATGCAAGAGGAGGAGGAGGGGAATATGAAAGCTCAAGTGTTGTATGTATGAGCCTCTCATAGACATTACCTTATATAGGTCTTTATTGCCAACACCATTCATCGCCCATTAATAAAAATAAATTTTTAGTTTCAGTAGAATAAATGCGTCGGTTTTGCATTGAGCCATAAAGTATCATGATGACACAATTCAAAACCAAATTTTGCCCCAGTTTTAATGTTGGCAATAAAACATAATGAATACATTCAAAACCACATTTAACTTATATATAAAGGGTAAGGGAAAATTGTTGGATTTAATTTATCTCCATTGGCATTTATCATATGCAAGTTATTTCATCCTTTTTACTTATTTATTAGTCCAAGATCATATTTTGTTAGACATTCTCTTGAACCCCATAATCCCAAATAATGTGAGACCCTTCCACTAACACATGCACACAATATTTACAACAAAGCATTTGGTGTTTGGTTTGATTGTTGATAAAGCTCGAAAAATCAAATTGTCCATATTTTTATGATTAAACCAAAATTAAAAGGGAAAAAAATAACGAACCGAATTCGGTTCAATTTCGAGAAAAAAAACCGATTTTTTAATAACATTATTTAAGCAATAATGTTACTACCAAACTAAGACTTCAACATAAACTTCTAATTATTATCAAGAATATTAGATATAAACTTCCGGTTCTCATCAACAGTGAAACGATACAAGTTTTCAATAGCAAATCAAACAAAAGGACCAGGGAATGAGGAGCGAGAAGGGAGATTAGAAGAGAGATACAAGATGGAAGACTGAAAGGAGAGTGGATTTTTATATGTAGGGGTTTCGTATTTTAAATATGCACTGGTCATGGACCTTTTTAAAAAAAATATGATTACTGGACTTAGATTTTGACAAAATCTTAGAAGTCCCAACATTTTATATCTTTAATTTCAGTTTTAACCAAAAAGATTTTTATAAAAACCAAATTAAAAACTGAATATCAAATATTTATCAAACAGTAAACCAAGTCAAAAAAGAGGGGAGGCCATGACCAATGGAGGTGAATGGCAAGGGATGATGGGTAAAGTTGTCCAAAATTTTCAGTTTCATATAACTCTACCCATGGAATACATTTTTATGGAATTGATGATTACATATAATTAGGTTCTTGCTTACCTAATAAACCCAATTTTTCATTTCCAACCCCAATTTCATTTCTCAAGTTTAAATTTCATAATACCAAACGAGGTATAAATGACAACTTGACCATGGTTTGGGCCTATTAAACCTAAAAGTAATAGTTGTTTGCCTCAATTAATTGAGGTAGCATTTTTGCATTCGAAAAGTAGATGATGTCAAATACAAATTAGAAAATGTTCACAAGTATTCTTATCCCTCAACTCTATTAAAAATAAATGATAAAATAATTAAATAACAAAGAGTGATAATAATTTAATTTAAATATATTTTTAATCTAAATCATTGAAATCATCACAATCAAATCCAAAAATAATAATTATAAGTTCAACAAACAACTTCAAATGTTGAATTGTCATTATTATCTGCATCATCTTCAAATTCCTTATCCTCACCATTACTATAATCTCCTATTGCCTCACTCTATTATCATCATCATTAGAATTTTACCTAATGTTTGTCAACATTCAAGTCACCATCCCGGGGAATAACAAATATTTGATTAACAATGTTTTCATTGACAGTGAGTTGCGTGACTTTATAAATTATAAATATAATAACATAAACTCAACAAGCTAAATTACAAGTTTAGGTGAGCCTGTAGGCAACACGAGTTTAAGGACAAATTAGAAATTAAAAATTCAGTAAGTTAAGTTACGAGTTATGACTAATTGCAATGACTTTTGTCTTTTCATTTGTCTTGGTGGTACACGTTACTTCCCTAATAAGCCTCAACAAGCAATATTTGTGATGAATTTGAATTCGTTGGAGCTTTTGAATCCCATGGAGTATTTCGAGTGCTGCCCATCATCGTTGAAACCGAGTCATGTATACATAAGCTTTCGAGGCGATGGAGAAGACACTCGTAAATTCATCCGAAGCCTTTCGATTGATCTTAAAGCTCAAGGCTTCAGAATCTTTGGAGATGACAAGAGGCTTGAAAAGCCAGAGTCCAACAATCTTCCAAGTCATCTTCGTAAAGCAATTGATCGGTCCTGGATTTGGATTATTGTCTTCACCAAACACTATGCTTCTACATCTTGGTGTTTGAATGAACTAGCACGGGTTGTTAGGCACATAATTCCTTCTGATCAGAAAAAATACTACGATGACAAGGACGAGGGCAAGGCCAAGGCCAAGTGCAAGGACAAGGGCGAGGGCAAGGCCAAGGCCAAGTGCAAGGACAAGGGCGAGGGCAAGGCCAAGGCCAAGTGCAAGGACAAGGACGAGGGCGAGGGCAAGGCCAAGGCCAAGAAGGACAAGGATGTTGACGGTGTGGATCCATTCTATGCTGAACAAAAAATGTACAAAGACGATATACTCATGGTGGACAGTTGGAGGCAAGCTCTCACACAAGGGCCTCGTCTCCCTAACAAAAGGGACGTACGCAATAGGGTTATAGCAGTTTATTACGATGTGGATCCAAAATCATTTGCTCAACATATTCAAGAAATATACACACAAGTTTTAGTTGACTTACCCGTTTCGAGGGAGGATATCAAACAAGTGCATACTCTCCCTAGCTGGCACGTACAGGATGTGTAAGTTATTTTACTATTCATTTTCTCTCCTCCCGCATGCGTACTCTTGGCTAAAACAATGTGCAAGACTGAAAACTTATTAGTAGGAAAGAGAAGGAGGAAATAATCTGAATTCCTTGTTTGATATGTGCACAAATAGGGTGTGTGTGTGTATAGAAGTGAGAAGTCTACGTATTTACGAGTATTTAATACTATTAATTGACTAATTTTTGATTGATTGCTTAATCTCTCATTTGTTTATGATTCTAACTACAAGCCCTAATTATATATCATTCTAACAAAGACAACCCATATAACATAAATATGGAATCTCACAGCACTTAATTAAATACCTCTCGCCATAGCCTTGTGATTCTTGAGGAGTTCACGGCCTGATATAAGAATGAGCTGAAATAGAGAACACTGAGTCAGTAGAAAAAAGGATGTCAGGGATTCTCTACTGACAACTCATATTATCTGTCAGGTCGTGAACTGTTCTGAATCGTAAGGTTATGGCGAGTGGTATTTAATTTAGTCTTCCACTGCTGTTATGTATTGTGAGATTCTATATGCATGAATTATATGGTTTGTCTTACACATGGGATCAGATCTGTGCCAGGTTTCGGATTCAGTTATAGCCTATGGGTCTCAAAAAACTTGTATTAATTTTGAGTCTAGCAAAGGAGCCTGTACAATCTTAGCGAAACTCACGGATAATTTTGGTATCTTGGCTTCTTCTATCTGCAAAATAGCTGCATGCCATAGTTGTTTTACTAGCAGATATCAACTCCAGATGCAATTTGGATAATATGTAATCCATATATCTCTTTATTTTTAATCATTACAGTTTTTAAAATCTACAATCACAAGTTTACTTTTAGATGTGAATTCTAGATTGTCCTGATAAAAGCCACACCAATAATAATAGCAGAGGATCTTTTACCCCATGCCTGAGGAGTAAATTAAACAAATTGGAGTGATTTGGTGTTTCATTTTCTCTTTTCAGCTCATCAAGGTCACATGTCATTCGAAAAATTGTTAAAGAAATCAAGTCAAAAATAGATCAATTATTTTATGACTTCTTCGGATTTGTTGGGATACAATCTCAAGTGGAAGAAGTAGAAAAGCTTTTGGATTTGAGTACAGATACAGATGATGTAGCTAAAGTTGTTGGCATTTGTGGTATGGGTGGATTGGGGAAGTCTTCTATTGCCCAAGTTTTATATCTTAAGATGTTTCACTATTTTGATGCCTTCTGTTTCCTTCCCAGTGTAAGTGGACGTTTAAAGCTAGGTGACTTATCTCTACAGCAACTTCTTTATAATTATTTGAGGACAGAAAATTCAGAGATGAGGTATCTTTTAGACAAAGAGTTCTTAGCATGCAATAGATTAAGAAAGCACAAGTTTCTTATAGTTCTTGATGGTGTTGATCATCCACAACATCTGGAAGAGTTGAACTTAATTGAAAAATTTAATTGTTTTGGTGGGAAGAGTAGAATCATTATAACAACTAGAGATGAACAAGTCCTTCAAAAATATGAGGTTGATGCAGTTTATAGACCTAAACTTTTGTCCAAGGATGAAGCTTTGAAACTATTTTGTTCTAATGCTTTCACAATGGAATATCCTATTAGTGATTTCAAAGAGATGATAGAAAGGGTATTGGAATATGCTAATGGCCTTCCATTAGCAATTGAAACATTGGGTTCATACTTATTTGGAAAAGGTGTTGCAGAATGGAGAAGTTTCCTGATGGACAGAGAAGAAATTATTCCTCCCTATGGGATCACAAGGGTTCTTAGAGAAAGTTTTGATGAACTTGATGAAAAGAATAAGGAAATGTTTTTGGACATAGCATGTTTCTTTGCAGGGAAGGACGTTAATTGTGTGAAGGAAATTTTGCATGATTGTGGTCATCTTGTTGATAAAGGAATCAAACTTCTTATTCAAAAATCAATCATCACAATTGCAAATCAAAGGATACAAATGCATAGCATGTTGCAAGCAACAGGACGAGAGATTATTCGAAGAAAATGTCCAACACAACCAGAACTAAGATGTCGATTGTACCTTTTTAGTGACATCAAACAAGTTATGGAGAACGAAAGAAAGAAGGTAAGTTTTGATACCTTTTTTTTTTTTAACAAAAAATTGCAATATGAAAAGTGATAACATGTCATTATTTTGTGTTTATAAATGCATTTGTAAACCTAGGCGATAAGACATGTTAAAGCTATAGCCTTGGATTTGGAAGAGCCAAAAGGGATTACATTGAGGATTGAAGCTTTATCAGATATGATCAACCTCAGATTGCTCATACTCCGTAATGTGAAATTTTCTGGAATCCTCAATAATCTTTCAAGCAAGTTGCGATATGTTTCATGGCATCAATATCCTTTCACTGGTTTGCCATCAAGTTTTCAGTCTGATAGGCTAGTTCAATTGATCATGCCTGAAAGCAACATGGAAGAAGTATGGAAGGGCAAATTGGTATGCAAATGTTCTTCTTTTGCCTGTTGTTAACTATCTCAAGTTTCGTGTTTTATTCGGCACAAGTACTATAGCTAATTATATATCCACTTTCATATATTCTCTCATTCACAGATGCTCCCTAAGTTGAGAAAAATGAATCTAAGTGGCTCCAAAACATTGAGAAAGACGCCAGATTTTGGTGGAAATCCCAATCTTGAGACGCTAGAGCTTGAAGGATGCATTGGATTGTTGCAACTTGATCCATCCATTGCTAATCTTTCAAATCTCAAATTCTTGAATTTGAGAGGATGCATCAATCTTGGTAGTATCCCTAATTCCTTGTTTTCCCTGAACTCATTGGAAGTCCTAAATCTAGCTGGCTGCTCTAAATTCGCACATTGTTTGAAGTTTTCTCCTATGAAGAGCTTTATACTAGTGAAACTGCTTAGCACTTGGCACAGTCCATTCCTAGAAAAATTGCTGTACTTTCTTCTGATCGTTTTACCAGAACACATAAGTTATCATGAGTTTGTTTGTTGTTGTCTTATTTATTTGATGTGTATTTGTGAGGCCAAATAGGCATCAAGACCAAGTCATGATTAATCCTGAGACTGAAGCTCCTTTTTACAAGCAGTGTATTTGGTAAATTTAGGAATAATATAATATGATTGCCTTTTTTATCAATTATCTCTGATTTTTCTATCTCATCTTAGCCTCAAGGGTATGATATATATCCGTAAGAGTTAATACAGTGTTTTGATATCTTAAGGGATAAAATGGTCTAATGCTTTCAACGGAATGATAATTGAGGCGCCAAAAACAAAAAAAGGATGAATTTAAGTCACCAAAAATTATTTTACCCATAGATTATATATTCTCAGATAAGTTAAGTTAGATCTAAACATGAATATGTAATACAAACTTTGCAACATTGATGCAAGAGAACTACACATTGTGTTCATCAACCACTTACACTATAAAATGTAGCAGAAAAATAATGTCACTACAAATAATATAAATATGTCTTATACTAATGACATTAATTAAGCTTCATATCACTTAGACTTCAAACCCTCTCTGCTTCTACAAATGAGTCAGCAGTCTGAGAAGGATAGCCAGCAGTGTCATAAACAAGAGCAGCAACGGCAGCACCAATGAGGGGTCCAACCCAATATACTGCTTGGTTCTTGAAGATTCTGGCAATAGCAGCCGAGCCGAAGGCACATCCCGGGTTCATTGAACCCCCCGAGAAGGGGCCGGCCGCCAGGAAGTTGGCTCCGGCAATCAAGTTGATGGCTAGGGCGCCTGTGGACCCCAGTTGACCACTGCGCCTAGGGTCCCTAGCAGCAAAGACGGTGTACACTAAAGCAAATGTTAGGACACCTTCCACTATTGGTGCCCCAAAACCTGTCATTTGTGGTGCTATTGTGTATGTTGGTGGGGTTTCCAATCTTGAGAGCCTAGAACTTGAAGAATGCACTGGATTAATGCAACTTGATGCATCTATTTCTGATCTTTCAAATCTCAAATTCTTGAATTTGAGGGGTTGCACCAATCTTGTTAGTATTCCGCATTCCTTGTTTTCTCTGAACTCGTTGGAAGTCCTAAATCTAGCTGGCTGCTTTGAACTTGCACATTGCTTGAGGTTTTCTCCCATGAAGTCCTTGATACAAGTGAAATTGCTTAGCATTTGGCATAGTCCATTCTTAGAAAAATTATTGTACTTTCTTCTCTTGGTTTTACCAGAACAAAAAACTCATCATGAGTTTGCTTGTTGTTGTCTTATCTACTTGATGTGTGTCTGTGAGGTCAAATAGGCATAAAGCTCAACTCATGAAGGTTTGTACAAGTGTATTTTGGTAAATTTGGGAATAATATAATGCCATCGTCTTTTTTATCAATTATATCTGATTCTCCCATCTCATCTAAGCCTAATGGGTAAGATTGAAAGTTGTACTTCACCGTTACAACTTCTTTTATCATAGATGCCTACTTATTGCTTAATCATTGATAGTCTCAAATTGAGAATTCAATTTGACGAAGAGAGAGGAAACATTCAATTTGACGCCTACTTTTAAGGTAAATATAACATATCATTCTCAAACTAAGCTTTAACGCAAACATTCTAATAGAGCAATAGTATAGAAACAAATACGAGGGAGTTGAGGAAGAAAGAGAGAGGAGAGGCAAGAAAAATTAATAATTGATTCAGCATTTTTGAAGGACAAGATTCTTAACAAATAGTACAGTTAATTAAGTTAAAAGGGATGGGACCTATAAGGTGGCTCTTGGTATCCCCATCCCTTATTTCCGGCATTGCCCGTGAAGGTTCTTTGGTTTCTCTGACCGCAGCGGCGGCGGCAACGGCAACAGCAGTAAAGCTCTTTCTTTGTTTTAGTCATAGCTCACAACCCGTATTACCAGTATTAGTCATAGCTCACAAACAAGAGCATGTACTATCAATAACAAATCAATGTGTCTCGATCAACAAGTTAATAAATAACTAATGAGAAATCAGCGTAAACAAATCTTTTCACAATTCCAAAAATATCACATATTGGGCTTTTTAGAAAAGTGTATTATTTTATTTTTACCTAACGCATGCATTTTTATATTGAAAACAATCTTATTTAATATACTGTCAAACATTAAATGTGAAAATTAACGCTCCCCAAAGTTGTGAGGGATAGCCGTTTCCATTATACCTAACCCCATTCTTAATTTTATTATTTTGATAAACTTTTTATTTTTCCATCAGCTTAAAAATCAAACATTTCTCTAATGGCCCGTTTGGTTCAATTACATGACAAAATATTACATGTAATCCTGATGCATCTTATTGATTATATCGTTTGATTGGTATAGTAATGTAATTAAATGTAATATTTATTACAGTGGATTACATCAAATCAAATAATCCATGTTGCATAGCTTTAGCTTTGAAATTCATATCAAATAAATGTTACGTAATCGTTTTTCTATTATATTACATTCATACTTATTATATTTCATTGCATTCCTTTAAACTTCAAAAATTAAACGAGTTATAAAGGTTGTTTCTTTTAACTCAATACCGATCCAAATTGAGTTAATGGAAAGTTTAGTCAATGGACTAACCAATCAAACCATTGGGTTTGGCTTAATTTTCAGAAAAATTATTTATGCTTTGTGTTTCAATATTATTGCTATGATTCCTCGTGGGTTTAAAAAACAAGTGATCTTTTTTAGCAAAGTCAATAATGTAAAATTATAAAAAGAATAAAATTAGTATAAAACACCAAATCGGTAGTTGAGATTGAATTTTAATACATTTAAATATGGATCAAAATACCAAATATGCCCTTTTGTTTTTAAGTGTTTATTGCATAATTTAAAGTGTCTTAGGTAACACGTGAAATCTACCTCGTTAGTTGAAACTAAAAATAGATACAAGAGCCAAATCTTTTTTTTTTTTTTGCCTGCAATTCACGTTCTTCCTTATAAATATAATTACTTGACCATTTTAAAATGGGAAAATAACACTTTAGTCTTTTGTGTGATTTTATAAAAATAAAGTTACTGACCAAAATGCTCGTGTTCAGGTGGAAAGGAAAAATAAATAAATAGTTGGATGAGTGACCAACAACAATAGGAGAGTTAATGACAAAACTTGAAATATTAAGATTTTTAAATTTAAACTTTTAAAAATCGAGTGCAATTGACACAGTTTGGGGGAATTTTGTATATTTTAGCATTTAAATTTATAGTCTTTATGAAATTTCATTTATAGAAATGATGGATATTAAAATGGCATTAAATGAGGAAACAAATAATTTCATAAAGTGAATGAAATTCTATTAATTTCGCACTCAACGATAAATACATATAACAAATGAAATTTTAAGGGTCAAATTCACGCCCAAAAAAAAAAACAACAATAGGGACTTAATTTAAAACTGTAAGGTGCAGATTAATGTTCTCTTTTAAAAAAAATAATAGAAGTTAAGTTGGAAAAAATACTGAAAAATCATATTACATATAGTTCGTAATATAAGAGTCAATTAATTTTTTATAAAAATAAAAAATCTAAATAAATTATTTAATTATAATATATATTCTGAAATACTTTGTGTATCATTAAATTATGTAACATTTTATAAGTCAAGCAAATTAATTTAAATAAAAATGATAAATATATCATTAATTAACTTCTTTAATTTTTCTCAAAAAAGTCAATTAGCTCTTATATTAAAGATTAAAAATAGTATTAATTTTACAAACTAAATATTGAAGCTCTTTTTTATTAAACAAAAGTATCATCCTAATAGAATAATATTGTTCAAGGTACCGTCAAGTACTAAATATAAATAATTTTTAGTAGAGATTTGAATCTTGATTCAAAACATTTTTAAAGTTGTAGTTGTTACTCATTCTTGGTTATCTTTTTTATACAAATAAAAGTTTAAATGAGTTGGATCTTGGAGACTCACAAAGATCAAGACATGCCTCTATACTTAGAGAACACCTACAGAGGTATTCACATATCGTCCACCGATAAAGTTATCACATCAGTAGCAAAATTTGAATACATAATCTTATAGATTATAAGCTAATTTTTTATCAATTGGATTAATTATTCTTTGTTGTCATGCACTTATCATACTGCTTTTCTATGTTAGGTGGGCTTTCATACAAGTAGGTCCACACCAAGGTTTGCATTGTACCTCCCAATGGCCCATCACAAATTGACATTTTCATTACCTCCCATTGCTTTTTAATATGTATGTATGTACACACACTTTTTTTCAAGAAAATAACCATAAACCAGTAATAAATCGAAAATAGAATTACACATTCATATAGAAAACTAATTATATAATTTATAAATAGAACCAGAAGAATATGTTACTTGTCAATTAACATCATATATGCACATATATGAGGATTAAATAATGTTATTGGTTTTGTTTATGAACATTAATTATGAAGTCACGTTTTAAATGACTATACTATTAAAAGTTAACATTCAATTATTTGGTGTGTCATGTGTGCATGAAATGGTTTAGCCATAAAAAAATGCTAATTTACCAGGCTTTTTGTGCTCATAACAATTTTTTCCCTTAAAAAACTATTTGATACAAAAGTATGCAACAGCTAGTCAAGATAAAATATAATATTTTATCGAAATATTATAAAAATAAAAATTGAAATGTGACCTTGATGGGCATAATATTTTCTTAGATATAAAAAAGATTTTGAGTTGACAATTAAAACGGAAAAAAAATGTAAACATAGGGGCTCAATAACATCAAGATAGATTTCACAACGTTTATAAAAGACAATTGCCAATGTTTCACTAAGCAGAAGGCCCAAATGCATTGATACCCTCAATTTCCAATATAAAAGTTAGGGAAATTTACGATGTGGTCCCAAATAACATAAATATTTAGCAAAAAGTCCCAAATTTTAGAATATTTAATCATAGGTCCCAAGAAACCATTGTGGAATTAATTTATTCAGTGAAAAGACAATTTTACCCTTGTAGATTGAAAAGGGAAAACAACTTGCTTGGCTTCTTCATTCGCGCAAGGAGCGGGAAGAGTGCGTTCGATAGAGAACAGGGAAACAAATCACGTGAACTGTCTTCCACCTTGTTCTTCCACGGATTTGTTGATGGTTTGCGTGAGAACTTGGAAAAAGGAGCTTTGTGATAACTTGATGGTTTGTGTGAGTTTTTGCCCTAAACGCTGGAGAAATTTTAAAGAAGCTAAGCAAGCTGTTGTGTGCTCTGTGTAGGCGTTTTGAGGAAAGGTTTCAAGTGGGTTTAACTATTTTATGTTAATTTATTGTTATCAACTTTGATGGGCAAGCTAGTAACAACAATGTGTGGTATATGGTAATGATCGAAAGGTATGTGGATAGGTTTTAAATGGTGTGGTATGAAATAGGGTGTTATGTGCTCTGTTTTTGTGTTATGTGTGGTGTGTGTCTGGAAAAAATGGTGATGTAATGAAGATGGGGGTGAAAATGGAGATGTGTGAAGAGTTGGGATCGAATGGTAAAATGTAGCAGATGAAGTTATCAATAGAGGCTCGACAGTTGTCAATATGGCTTCCTAGGTTGTCAATGACAACTATATGACTGCTGGGTTGGATTTAGTGTACATTGATACTTGGTCAGTTTTAGTATAGGTTGAGGCTAAGTGTGTCGGTATTAATGCGATTATCTCTTAGATTTCTTTTTAGGTATGGTGCTTGAAGCGTGACCTAGTGAAATGCAAAGTATAATGTGTGGATATTGTTGAAAGTGTTTGGGAATGGTAGCATGTGTGGTTTGTTTTTATGTTGTTCATGATATGTTTCTGATTAAGAATGATGATGGAATGCAGACACAGGTGAAGAAGCAGTGGTGAGAAGGTCTGGTGGCCGAAATCCGAATGTGAGAAGGAGTTGTTAATGCAGGCAGTGAAGGTTGTTAATATAGCTGATAAGATTGTCAATAACAACTGAATGTCCTAAGGAAATAAAGTAACAAGTTTTTAATGTATGGGGTAAAGTTGTTAACGACAAGTGTATTGTGCAGGTGGTAAGTTGTAATGGCAAGCTCGTCTACGAAAAATCTAGTATGCTTTGTTCATACAGGAGGAAAATTTGTGAGAAATGAAGCGGTTGGTTTAACATATGTTGGGGGAATTGTTAGATCAAGAATTATTAAAGAAGATTTAAGTTATGAGGAGTTGAAAACAATGGTAGCATCAATTGTGGGAAAAGACAGCACCAATATTGTAATGAAGTTCACCTTGACATTTGATACAAGTACATTTATGGACCTTATAGATGATGAAGGAGTAGAACATTTAATTAAATTCAATGGAGAAAGTGGGCATCTATATGTAAAAAAAGGTTGGATACGTTGATGCTCATATGGTCTCATATCAACCATCATTTATCCAAGTTACAACGTCTATGCAAATTATGTTTTCACTTGTATACAACAACCTATGTAAAAATTGTATATGAAGTTATCATATTATGCTTGGGTCATTATCATTATTTTCACTAATATGCACATGGTGTTGTCATTATATCACATAGTGTTGCTATTAGCAGCACATGATGTTGTCATGACCAGTGCATGCTGATACTCATAAGGACCTGATATCGTCAACACCAGCGCATGTTGTTGTCAACAGCAGCGCATGGTGTTGTCAATAACAGGACCTCATGTTGTCAACACCAGCACATGGGGTTGTCAATAGCAACATCAGCGCATGGGATTATCATTAGCAACACATGGTGTTGTCATTATTAGCGCATGGTGCTATCGATATAAGGATCATATATTGTCAACACCAGACTGTTGGATTATCAAAAACTACTCATAACCTGAACATTATACACTTATAATTGTCAAATAATTGTCATTTTAAATATGGAATTACATAATTTTTTGTACAAATAATTGTCAATAAAGATCATAAATAAGGAATCGTCAATGAAGCTCCTCGTCTAGTACAATAAACCTAAGATGCATTCTATCGCAGTTTTACATTCTTCTGGTTGACCGTTATCCACTTTTACTTGAGCCTTTTATGCCTTGGTCATCACTTCTGCCTTCTTTGCCTTCTTCTCATCCTTTGTTTTCTTGATCCTTTCTTTAATCTCACTGTATCACACATTCAGATGATCAGATGATATATATGGTAACATGACATTATGCCATGCAACATGAAATGACAACAAAGGAATCTTCATGCGTCACACGATTCATGCTCAATCAACAACTAACTCTTCAGAAATATCTTTCAAGAAGAGTGTAACATTGATAACTTCCTTGAGTGTCCTTCTTGGTCTCCCTTCACATCTCTTCATTAGGCCAAAACCTATCTATTTAACTCCCCTGTTAGTGTCACAAGTGACTTTCCTTGCACATGTTCAAACCACTTTAATCAATTAAGTTCAGATCAACAAAATTAATAACTGGTGACCTAAAATATTTCTAGCCCTAGGTTCGGATCACCGATGCTACAAGGAAACTAGGAGGTCACATAATCCAGAAGCAATAAACCATTTAGATGATTTCATCGTTAACAATTTTACCCTATACATTAACAACTTGTTACTTTATATCCTTAGGACATTCAGTTGTTATTGACAATCTTACTAGCTATATTAACAACCTTCACTGCCTGCATTAACAACTCCTTCTCGCCTTCGGCCACCAGACATTCTCACCACTGCTTCTTCACCTGTGTCTGCATTCCATCATCATTCTTAATCAAAAACATATCATGAACAACATAAAAATAGACCACACATGCTACCATTCCCAAACACTTCTCAACAATATCCACACTTTATACTTTACATTTCACTAGGTCACACTTCAAGCACCATACCTAAAAAGAAAAATTAATACCCACACACTTAACCTTAAGCTATACTAAAACTGACCAAGTATCAATCTACACTAAATCCAACCCAGCAATCATATAGTTGTCATTGACAACTTAGGAAGCCATATTGACAACTGTCGCGATTCTATTGACAACCTTATTTGCTACATTTTACCATTCCGTCCCAACTCTTCACACACCTCCATCTTCATTACATCACCATTTTTTCCAGACACACACCACACATAACACAAAAACAGATCACACAACACCCTATTTCATACCACACCATTTAAAACCTATCCACATACCTTTCAACCATTACCATATACCACACATTGTTGTTACTAGCATGCCCATCAAAGTTGATAATAATAAATTAACATAAAATAGTTAAATCCACCTGAAACCTTTCCTCAAACGCCCTACACAGAGCAAAATCGCACATCAAAATCTCTCCAGCGTTTAGGGCAAAAACTCACACAAACCATCAAGTTATCACAAAGTTCCTCTTTCCAAGTTCTCACACAAACCATCAACAAATCCGTGGAAGAACAAGGTGGAAGACGGTTCACGCAATTTGTTTCCCTGTTCTCTGTTGAACGCACTCTTCCCGCTTCCTGTGCGAATGAAGAAGCCAAGCAAGCTGTTTTCCCTTTTCAATCTACAAGGGTAAAATTGTCTTTTCACTGAATAAATTAATTCCACAATGGTTCCTTAGGACCTATGGCTAAATATTCTAAACTTTGGGACCTTTTGGTAAATATTTCTGTTATTTGGGACCACATAGTAAATTTCCCAAAGTTACATAAATTTTGTATAAAGATTGAAGAATCTAAATTCATTATTTTGATTTATAATTATCATTGTTTTCTAAATTAATTTATCTGAATTATAAATTAATATTAATCTAATTATATAATAAATACTTTTAAAATAATATATATTTGATTTCCTTAATTTTCACTAAAAAATCAACCAGCAATCTTGTATTAAATATTAAAGATATTTTTGTTGTTATCCTTTTTCATCAAAAGTGCGTACGCCATGTCCAAGTGAAGATGAGTATTATGCATGACTTCCATTGATGTCCTCCTCCCTAAGAGTGGATGTAACGTGATCATCTTAATTACTTTCAAACATTATTTAGATTAACAATAAAAATTATTTTTCAATATAACTCATAATTTTATATATATATATATATATGAGTTAAGTATGTAAAAGAATTTGTCTCAATTGGCAAGAATATTGTTTTTCAATGCTAATGCTAACAAGATTATAATCTTTGGTCTATAAACTTTAACATTATTTTAGTTTCAATCCCCCAAGCTTCATTTCATTTAAAGCATTAATCTCTATTATCTAATAAAAATACGAATCACTTTCCATTGTGAGAGATCAAACCAATGATTTTAAATTTGAAAGACGAAAAATTGTATTGACACTTATTTTTTATCTTAGTTTTGTATGAGCTAGTTTTAAACTACATCCAATCCCATAAATTATTTTTTCATCTAATATCATTAAGTGTTTTTTACGTCCATTCAAAACTCTAAAGTATTTTCAACATCCTTTTCAAAGTTCTCGACTAATATTGAAAAAAAAAACTAGATACTGTATGCACTACAGGACATCTTAGAATGTTATATTCATATGGACAAATGAAGGATGTGGCCTCCTTTAACCATTGAAAAACAAAAACATACTGCCCATTTATCATGGCTTTTGTTGATTGAGCGATGGATTCAATAGTCAAACTTGTGAAGAACGTGGGATGTTATAAATACAACCTTAGCTTGAAGTTGACTTTGTGGGAACTGTGTTTAGGTGCATTTTAATTCCAATACAAAATTTGATAACTAATTGTATCAGTGACGTCACCATTACGATATTTTCTTGAAAATCACACAATTCTTGAAATAATAAAAGAAACCCAAAAAAATAATCACACACCAGGACAAAACGGGCACAGACGATAAGTGAGATTTAAGGGAGAAATATATAATTTACACTAAGCAGTGGCATCAGTAATCACTTTATCCATACCATCGTGATACTAAACATAACTAAATTGCAGCAAAACAGATTTAAACATTTGTTGAGTAATAAATACTTTTAATATTTAATAAATAAACTAATAATAACATTTTAATTAAGATTCTATTTAAACCCCTGATATACAGTTTAACATAATTTGCTTGACCCATTTCAAAACTGATTTTTCCTACTCTTTGAAACTTTTATGGGAAAGCCCCATAAACTGACATGTGTATATAACTTATTTGTTATTAGTCCTATTGATTACTTGTGTGCATTATTTAAACTTTAAGGAGCATATATCAAATATGCAAATAATTCAGTCTATAGGAATTATATATACACAAACGTTCAAAAAGGTATGTAGTGGACAACTGAAAATTTTCCATGTAAATTTTAAATTTTAAAATTTTTTATTTTCTCTGATCCTTCCTTAATTTAAAATTGAGTTATATATTATGTCAAGGACTACAGAATTATCAGCCATTAAAATGTCTAAAATGTTAAAACCATGAACCACAGAGCACAGAACACATAGATGTACATGTCTGTTACAAACTTTCAATATAATTTAACATTATTAATCTTTATGTATCACATAAATATTTTTTAAAAAAATTTTAAATTAAAATACATAAAATTTATTGAAGATATTATGCTTACTAAATAATACATGAAAGTTAACTCTGAAGATGTTTTCTTTATATGTCAATTAACTTTGTAGGATTTCGGGCGTACCTGGAGATGCCGAATTATGAATCTGCAGATACCCACGCGGAATACGGATCACAAGTATGGATCCGAATATGAGACACAGCAAAAGCACCGAAGGCGAGAGGAGAAGAGATGAGAGTATTCTCTCTGAGAGAAAAGGGAAGGGAGAAAACTTGTTTTCTCTGAGCGTTATTTCTTGCCGCCTTTGGGAGCCACTTGCCCCCTCTTATATCTTCCCACTAGGGTTTAGGTTTACGTATTTGACCTAGCCCATGGACTTGGGC
>JANTPZ010144872.1:3634-22607 GCA_025593235.1 Vachellia pachyceras | reverse complement strand
GTGTAAACATAATAAAGGAAGGGCAAGGTGGTCAGACTAATTCAATAAACACCTAAGCCTAAGTAATCATAAGCAAGGGTAGTTAGGGATCCTAAGAACCAGCTCCATATATAAAGGGAGCCCACCATTATGTAATGATATGATGATATGAATACAGTGCTCAGTTTCTCTTTTCCATCCCTCCTCTCTGTTCCTTCCCTCTCTTCTATTCTCTCTTCTCCCTCACCCCTCCTACACTAAACACAACAGATTGGTTAATTTCAACAAACAGCGTCTACTTACAACATCATCATCACTTATTCAAATCCTGGCGTGCTTGTTTTATCCAGCGCATTAGTGCATATCACTTCCACCGTTCCACCCAACAAATTAATCTGACATCTTTAGGATGTTTCTGGCAAAGCTCTCATCCCAACCATGAACCTGTCTATTTGAGGCAACCTAACTTTTAACCAAGTGCTCATTATTAGCTCATTTACTTCTGCTTCCAATCCATTGATCTCAGACCCACTTCAACAACTCCTATTATAAGTACATTGGTTGCTCTAATGTAAACTCAAGAAAACAAATTTTCTAAGAAAACAATTCTAATGAAGAAAAAAGTTCATTTACAGAAAGAACAGCATATGTACATAGATTACCAATTTATGTGCAAAAATTAAAAGAGGAAAGTTAGCAAGTCACCAAAAGCAATATTAAGAGATCCCTAACTTCTTATTTGTGTATCATGTCTTGACACATGATGATATTGTATTTCCTATACCAATGGAACAGGACTATAAAGCGTCTCAAACATGCAGGGTGATGGGAGAATGAAATGAAATGAAATCAATGCAGATACTCAGTAAAATTGAAATACCAGTTACATGTGATCCTACAAAGGGAAGTTAAACTAAATAGAAACATAAAAATACCAAAAAAGAAAAACAGAAATATAAACACCACTGGATGAGTGCATTTTGCAAATCACAAAAAGAAAGGGAAAAAAACTGCAGCTCAATCTCTACAGATGTTAGGATTTATAAATGCAAGAGCAAGGTGTCCTACCTTATCATTCACATCGCAAAATTTCAGTCTTTCAGTGAAAATGCTGTCCCCGTTGCTTACTTTAAACTGATGTGATCCAATCTGAACTTGGACAAATAAATGGATGAGTTGAAAAAGAATGAAACTCACACTCGTTGGTTTGAGAACACGGTAGAGAATTACTTTTACACAAGTCGAGGTATAAATATTTAAAGGAGATTATCTCGTTTTGTGAAAAAACATTGTTGAACATGCTTGGGGTGAATAAGTGTTTCCAAACACCCTATAGATAACCTAAGCTTCTTAGTTGTTCAGAACTAGCAAGCCAAGTTTGAAAATTTGACCTGAACAACAGCAAAGACCGGCTCTTATGGCTTGAAAACCTGTGCATTCTTGCCAAGAGGTCCTATCACTTTGTACCCAATAGATTCTGCCTCTGCTTCCTTTTCTTCTGCCGTATACTCCGTTTTCCCAGTAACCCCACTAGACTGAGGGGCATCCTCATCGTAGCTGCTATCCACCTCTCCTCCTCCTTCTTCTTCGTCATCTCCATCACTATCGTCTTCAGCTTCTATACCTTTGTTGTTGTCATGATTTTGTGTAGCGGAAGAGAAATGGCGAGGATGGGACCATTGCCCACACGCGGTGGTGGGTCTGGTATCGGTGAGAATGTCAAAGAAGCCTGAAGTGAGGGTGTTCAGAGGTGGGTTTTTCAAAGTGGGCGGAACTGTGAGCGATTGCAGAGATGGATTTGTAGAAGGAAATGCAGATGCCTGGCGCGTTAACACTTGCAGACACCGCCTATTCGCCATGTATGCGTCCGAAGCTCCTCTAGGTTTTGTGGGGTTTTTGATTCACTGATTCAGTCGTTACAATTTGATTTGTATGAATTTTATAATTTAATTCATGTATTTTAAAACATATATCATATATATATATATATAAGAAAATATTATAAACTAAATTATAAAATGGTTAAAATTATAAAAATTAAGCTACAGTAAGTTAATGTATAAGAACTGAGTTATAACCAAATTAAAATTATAGGGATTGAATTGTATAAAATCAAAATTTATGAACTAAAATACAACAAAGTCAAAAGTTGTAAAGTCAAATGACTAATTTTCCCTTTTTTTCATCTCAAAGCTCGAAATGGATTTGGACAAGTGTGATGAACAAAATAACTACATTCAAGTCCAAAATCATAGCATGCCCTCTATAAGGCTAAAGCATTATTTTGCGAAGTGAGTTGGATTGCTTGGCACACTGATTGATACTTAATTCAATGTTTGGTTTAGTATAGACTTCGAACTGTACAAGATAATTCAAAGTCTGGTCCAATCCAACAACAACCTGAAATCGAGCTGGAGACTGATCCATCTAGACGGCCTAGGCAATAATTTTTTTTACTTCCCCCCTTTCCAAAGGGAAAAACGTTAATATAATAATACCAAATTAACATAGAAAAATCATATAAAAATATATGCCAAAATATTAAAATTTAAGATAAATCTATGATATTAAGCATTTAACAATAATAAGTATTATTATTAACACAAAAAATTTAAAAAAATAGTAAGTAAAAAAATATCTCGAGTCATAATAGATTTGAGCACTTGGTCCTAAACCTAGCTAACCCGATCAATCAGTTCAATCCAAATCAAATTTCAATATATTGTTTATTTAGAATGGATTAGACCAGACTGAACCACTGCAGGTTGGATTGGACCAAATCATTAAGTCTTTGCACACCCTTGCCTGATAACTTATTGAATGATTCAATCTTTTATAAATTTTATTTCAATAATAATTCATATTTATAGATTTAAAAATTATAAAGTATATTGAGTGAATTTTGTTCAGCGACATGTTAGTAGTACATCTAATATTTCATAATCAAGTTTATAACATCCTAAAATTTCTATTTTTAAACTATCATTAAGAAATATTTATTTAAGGATAATTAAAATTTATTATTATATTATTTAAGTAACATATATTTAATTAAATATAATTTTTTTGAAATTTAAAGTAAATAATTACATATGAAACAAAAGGAAGAAAAAGTGAAAAAAAAAGTGAAGAGAATCATTTTATAATATTTTAATCTTTTGGGTCATTTACGTAATTTTTCCCCAAAGGTTTATTGAAACATTCTGGAGAGAGAGGCGCGTCACTTTCGTGCTGGTACCTGTCCTCCATCCGTCTGTTCGTTCGTCCACCATTATTATTACTTCTTTAAAACTTATTTTAATAAGTAAAACTACCTTTAATCACTAAACTTTCTTTATGAAAGTTATTTTATGAATTTTTTTCTTTCATATGATAGTAATTTTCTTCTAATTAGATGAAATTTTTAGAGTTAGTGTTTTGAGAAGTTTTGAGTTTTGACAATATAAATGTATAAGAATGTAGAGGGATGCTAATGAATAGTTTTGATCGATTTAGATTTTTGATTTGATCATTTTATTATTTTATAACAATTTTTCTTTCAATTAGACCAAATATTGATATTTCTGATTATTTATCTAATTAAAATCGTATTAAGCAATTTATTTTGGATGTTGGGGGTGCTATCAATAATTTAATTGGTTCATTTTGTTATGGGTTGATTTGAGAATTTTAAATAACTTTTTTTATAATCTGTTTATTTTTTTTTGGGTATAAAGGATATTTTTGTCAATTGAGTTTGAGTTTTATAATTTATTTTAGTTCATTAGAACCTATAATAACTTTTAAACAAATGAGATTCGAAGTTGGTGATGAAATATGTATATTAAGAAATTTTTTGTGAAACTTTAAATGTTGAATTTGATATATTTGGATACATTGAGAAAATATAGATATTTTTAGTGATTATATTGGATGAGACATGATTTATGGAAGAAACAAAATTGAGATTTTAATACGTGTTTGAGGATATTTGATTTATGTGATATTTGAGGATTTAAAGATAACAATTTTTGGGGATTTTTGGTACATTAGTTATGATTTTAAAAAGTGCAATAGAACTATTACTTTATAGAAAGTAGATGGAAATAAAAAATTTGAATTATGGTTCTAGGTGAACAATTGTTGGAGAATTTAAATTTTGGAAAGAAAATGAGTTTTATTTAAACGTATATATGTACTTGTTTTATTAACATTATATTAATGTGTAATTTAATCAATTGTGTAGATTAATTGTGTTTGGTGACTTGAGCTTTGGGGTTGACTCATTGTGGTATTGCATATTTGCTTACGCGTGAGGTAACCACATTTAATTTATTTTATAAGCTTGTCATGGGTTGTAAGATGTTTTGGAAAACATCTTTTGAAATGTAAGTGTTACATTGATTTGAAATTTACTTATGGTGATTAAATTGTGAAATTAAAATGAAGTTACTTTTAAAAATTAAGTTCTATATGTTTATGAATCATTGGTGAAGTGGATTATATTTTTGATATCATGATTTATATTAATGACTCCTTATAGTATGTGATATTACATTATAATTGAGAACGTGACAGAAAATGAGAATATATATATATAAATGAGTTATGGAATGATGGTGACTGTATTGTTGGGGCTTGGATTGTGATGAAGTTTGGGAATGTGATATACTTGATGAAATCTTAAAGTCCATGGCAATAGTCCCCACTACTGATCATAGTGATTGACATTATATTAGATCTTTCAAGTCTTGGACCCAGATGTGGGCGGCTTTAGGAATTGTCAACTCTCATGAGTCATGGACCCAGTTGTGGGCGACCATAGAGGGGATGACACCTTTTAGTCTTAAACCCAGCTGTAGACAGCTAAGAGGGGGATTAAGAGGGGGACTCATTAACCTTATATTGATGGTTAACTCTGGCCAAGTCTTCGATCATTATAGGTTAGAGTTCGTGTCAGATGATACAAGGAGGAGTTTGGTGGAGGGAATTATGTATAAATTGTGTGGTTTTGTGTTGATATGCATTTAGTTACTAATTTATTTAAATGGAACTTGGTTATCCTCCCGAGTTCTCTATCTAGAGTATATCATTATGTTTGGTATACATTTGATGATCAAGTACTCTTTTTGTTTATAAATGTTATCAATATACTTTTAAATAAACTTATCCTTGCTTCACCTCTTATAACCTCTCTTTGAATATTTGATAAATTATCTGTTGGTTACTGGGATTTTATGTCTCATCCCGTGGTTTTTACATTTTTAGGAGAATGCCCCAGTACTGGTAAACGGGAAGGAAAAAGGTCGAAGGCATGGTATTGTGCCAGCCTTTTGTAGGGCCTCCTCTTTTTGAGACAATTATGAAGAAGATGTATATATTGCCATATGTTTAGGCTGTGCATACTCTTCATATCATTTTTCTCATTTTGGATGTTGTTGTATCACCGCTACTCCGCTGTTGTTAGTCAATGAATTGGGCATATGCCACCCCGTGAAGGTAATTGACATTAATTGTTTTCTACATGGGAGGTTCTATTTGTGGATAATGCAGTGGATGTTTGAATGGCATTGAGCCATCTCTGAGTTGAGACGGCAGATTATTAATTTTATTTCCTTAATTGATTCAAATGGGGATTTTATTTTGAGGGTAGTGGTTGAGCTTGTTTCAAAGTTCACATGTATGTTATAAAAACAACCATCCCCAATTGCATGACTAATCAAATTAACTAGGGTCTTGTTTGTTTTGTGATGGTATTGTGAAAGCATGTTCACTTAAATTAAAACAAATTTCATTTCACATAATTATCTTATAAATTGTAAATCACGTTAAAAGAGTAATATTTACCGCTACTGCAAACAGACACTAACCCTATTTGTCAATTGGTTGACCACGCAATAAAAGGGAGACTTAGAATGGGAGCCATGCCCAGCAATTATGTCCCAACCATTGTTTAAGTAAACTTAAGGTTTGTTTGCGATATCATTATCAAAGAGCATTAATGCAAACTGAAACAAGTCTCTTTGCATATACTTAACACATAAATCATAAATTAAACTATACAAATAGCTTCCATAGTTAATTCAAACTAACATTCAATTCTTATTGATTCAAGTTCGGAGCATTTTTGACAGACAGATTCATGCTGTACATCTTTTTTACAAGTGACATATGGTTGCTTTCCCTCTAACCATAAAAATTTTATTCAAAATATTGTCACACATTAAATATAGATAATCATTTTAATAGAAATTTAAATATTGATTCACCATAAACACCCAAACAAGTTGGTGGTGATATATGCATGTATATCTTCCACCGTAAAAACCTTCCTTCAATGCATATTTCCCTTTTTTGTTGCCAAGTCTAATGCATAATTCATTATTGCCATGTTCTTTAATAATTCAATCCCATAATACATTTACTAATAATGATCTCAGAAAAAGATTAGACCCACAATCAAGGACAAGCAAATAATTGAAGTCGAGGTACAATGACTTTCACTTAATAGCCAATTCTCAAGGATAATTATTGATTATCTACGTTATAACATTATAAAAACACATTCACATAAGTTAAAATAAGACTCCCATTACATATTTATTTTATAAAATGTAAATTACATTGAAAAATTAACTTATAGTGACAATCCAAATGAGCTCGTGAGCGTTGATAAATCATATTTATACAAATTGAGATAAAATTTTTCTCATATACTTATCTCATGAATTGTAAATCACGTTAGAAACGTAACATTCAATTTGCATATTCACATAATCAATATAAATTATTTTTCAACTTAATCTAATGTTCATGAAATAATTATATGACAAACCAAACGTGTTTCTCAGAACCCATTCCAAACAAGTCCATTTATAAGATTTTTCATCATTGGCCTTGACCAGATCTATCATTTAAGGATATAGGGTTCGTTGAGAACGCGGTAGAGAAGTAATTTTATGCAAGTCGAGGTAAATATGTGGAGGAGATTATCTCATTTTACAGAAAACACTGTTAAATATGCGTTTGACTTTTGGAAACGTTGTTCCAAACAGGCTGAACACTATTTGGGGTGTTTGGCAAAGCTTCTGAACAAAGCACATTCAACAGTGTTTTTTCACAAAACAAGATAATCTCCTTCACACATTTACCTCGTTAATGGTAAAAGTACTTCTCCACCACTTTTCCAAATGAACCCATCGGCATCCAAATTCACATGCATTTGCAGATAACGCAATTATATATTTTGGTTGTTTTAAAATATTATGTCTTTATGAAAAAACTGGGAAATTAAATCAATTACGGAACATGATAATAAAATAATGAATAATAAATAATTTATTTTGAAATTAAGGCAGGCTATTAATATTAATCGGAACTAAATATTACAACGAAACTTAGCATAAATAAAGCGAGAAATAAATGTAATTTGGTCCCATTTTTAAGAAACACTTGAAGACTTACGTGCCAGGAGTTCGACGTATAGTTCGTCGCACATTTCCGTTTTATATCTCTCTCCCGCGCAGATCCTCGCCATTTTCAGTTCGCATCATCATTGTTCATTCGTTCGTCCTATATCAGCAGCAGTCCATAGATCTCACCGGCGATCAGGAAAATGGCGAGTTGGTTCGGGTCCGCTCAGACATCCATGATCGTCACAAACACGCCGTCGCAGGACCTCGCTCTTACCAATCTCGCCTTCTGCTCATCCTCTGATCTTCAGAAATTCGCTGTCCCGGGTTTCAAAAACATCTTCCTCGCTGTGGTCGGAGACTCCTTCGTCTTCTCTCTCGCATATCCCTTTCGAATTTGCCGTGAATATGGGTTTTTCTTTTTAATTTTGATTGCTTGCTTGACGTTTCCTGAACAACCATGTTTTGTCTTATTTCTGTAATGTAAATGCTAATTTGGGAGCACATAAGGGCTCTTAGCTTGATTGGGCTGTGAATGAATTCTCATAATTCAATGCTGTCTCACTTTTGTTGCCTTAACTGAGACGCACTCCTAACGGAAACGTTAGCAGTGGCCATATTGCGCTAAATTCGATTCAGCGTCGGTGTGCCAAAGTTTCTGCTGCTGAGTTGATACCTGTGAGCAGGTTGGTTGGTTGGTTGGTGTAAGCTTGTATCTTGTTTTATGTTTAGCCCTGCGGGTTTCTTATCTATATTTATTGTTTTAGATTCGTTCCACCTGAAAATTTCAACCTAGCAATGTTAACCCTTGAGTTGGACTTCATCAAAAAGGGAAGTAAAAGTGAACAGGCAAGTATTTTGAAAAATTATGGAAGGCACTGATATTCGTTAGTTTATTATAAAGTTTTTCAGCCACAGTGCCATAACAATAAAACTATGCTCTACTTTGTAGATTGATGCAGTGCAGCTGGGTAAGCAGCTTAAAAAGAGATTTGTAAACCAGGTGGGGTTTTTCAGTGAATCGCTTATGCCCCATTAAATGGCTAACTTTGGTGTTCTAGCAGCTATCATATATTGTTTTTTGACAAGTAAATTGCTTGTATGTTTCTTGTTGTCATATTGATCTGTGGTTTCTAGTTGATTATCTCACTAACCTGAAATTTTCCAAATTTCCCTGTCTTGACTCGTTACTGACAGACAGCATATGGGGCCCAAGGGAAAAAGCCATCTGGTTGTTGCTCGTTTTTGGTTATTATCTGCATGACTATGTGTTAATCAATAATAAGAAATTATACTACAAGTTGTACATGTTACTTTACAGAACATATTGCTCCTAAAAGAATCATGTTATTTTATGTAACAAAACTGTGGCCCTGAATATGGTGCCTATCACGTTACTAGTTTTTTTTATGGGTTTTTGGTGTCAATTTGCGTCTTAATCCCAAAACTCATAAGTTGAAAGTACCTATAAACTTTATACTTCTAAGGTTTTAGGTCAAAAAGTAGGTTGAGTCCATTCATATGGTTTTCTCTCAAAATCCAGTGAAGATGATCGATGAATTTTCATGATGTCTGAGGTTTCTTTTGAGCCCCCCTATCAATAATATCAGAATTGATGATTTAGCCAAAAAAGCAATTAGATGGTTATTCTGGAGGATGGAAGCACTGGTTACCCACTTAGAGTAGAGGGCTCAGTGGTTATAGTCATGTGAAGATTGTGGGAGAAGTTAGAGTTAGGTATGATTGAGTTATGTGGGAGAAATCCTATTGAATAAAATTGGGCTAGAGGAATGATATATAGGTGAAAAGGACCAGTGAGTATGACACCTTCAGTTTTTGGGTAAGATGTGATGTTAATCTCACTTGCATAGTTCCCTTAACCAACAAATAAGCTATGAATTATGTCCTCATTGTCTAACTCTACTCTGGTCGGAATGAAAATGTATTTGGAGACAATGAGAACCCGCCTGAGATGGACTACAAGCTATGAATGTGTCATTCATTAGATCACTTCTTCATGATCTTGTTTTGGTGTCTCATATATGTTATTCTGTTGTAAACCTTCCTTCTCTCCTTTAACCCTTTTACCCCTATTAAGATTCATTTCTGAACTCTCAGGAAGTTTGGGAACATTCTATGTTCTGAGCCCATCTTTTGTCACATTTTGTGTCCCTTTTTTTAAATGGTGTATATCAGATGTAACAGTATTTGAACCCAGATCTACTTTTATGCAGGTCATGACTGCGGGGCAGAAAGTGTTGTTCGAGTATCATGGAAATAATTATAGTTTCACAGTCAATCAAGCTGTTGTTGAGGGTCAAGAAAAAAGTTCTATTGAAAGAGGGATGTTATTGGATGACACGTACATTGTATTTGAAACATCACGTGATAGTGGAATAAAGGTGATCCTCTCCTTTGATGGTGAATGTTTGGCTATCGTTGACAATAGAACAGTCAAGAAAAATGCATAATGGTCATATTTGCTTGCCAATGAGAAAGTTTAGTTCAGTAATTCAGTATCGATTTTTATTTTCTATGCTCTTTCTTGTTTCAAGAACATGATTATCTACACTGCCCAAAAATGCATGGTAAAAATGTTGAAGATTTGGATAGTCTCTATTCATTTACTTAATGTTGTTTTGGTCAAACTTGTGATCTAAGTAAAGTATTACCCAATACTTTGATAAGATGATGCTATGCTATAATAAGTTGATAGTATCTTAACATTACTCTGCTGTGTACTGGAATGAATTATTTCTAGTTAGTTTTATTGGGATAAATTTATTTGTGAATGATGTTTTGCAGATTGTCAATCAGCGTGAGGCTGCCACAAGCAACATTTTTAAGCAGAAAGAGTTCAATCTGCAGTCACTGGGTATTGGGGGTTTGAGTGCAGAATTTGCAGATATATTCCGAAGAGCTTTTGCATCTCGTGTTTTCCCTCCCCATGTGACTTCTAAGTAATAAATAATAGATATTATACTTTAACCTACTTAATCTGCTAGCTTTATGATATACCATTTTCTTACTTGGAAGCCTTTAAAATTCCAGATTAGGGATCAAGCATGTGAAGGGCATGCTGCTTTATGGACCTCCTGGCACTGGAAAAACTCTTATGGCACGTCAAATTGGAAAAATTTTGAATGGGAAGGAACCAAAGGTTTGAGAATTACTCTGCATACTCGTATAATGAAGTGGAATGCAATTCTATATGAAAATATCGTGTATGCAGTCAATAATAAATAGATTCAAAAATATCTGTTCATTACATGTATCTATACTATAAATGCCGTGGCTCTTACTCTATTTGAATGGATTTAACTCTCCCTCACACTGGAATCAATTGTCATTCTACTTTTTCTGTACTTGCTATATTGATTACACTTCATATAGTGCTTATATTTCTTGAGGTTTTTCAATGGTCCAACTTCTTGATTAAATTTACTTTTTGTATGACCTGAAGATTGTAAATGGTCCCGAAGTCTTGAGTAAATTTGTTGGTGAAACTGAGAAGAATGTAAGGGACCTCTTTGCTGATGCTGAAAGGGATCAGAAGACTCTAGGTGAGGGATATAGGTGCATTTGATGTTTTTCCTAGTTCAAATTTCTGATAGTCCACTGATGTCATTCACCATTTATAATTTGTAGGGGATGAAAGTGAATTGCATGTCATAATTTTTGATGAAATTGATGCTATTTGCAAGGTATAAGATTTCTCAGCTATTGATCAATATCAGTCATTTATTGCAGAATATATATCGTTATTGAGTGAAATAATCTATCCAAAGATTTGGTTTTTTATCGAGCTCAATGACATCATGTGATCCATGTAGCCAACCCCACCTAGTGGGACAAGGCTTTGTTGTTGTTGTTGTATAGATGGTATTATCTTTGCGTTAGATATAGTTAGAAGGTAAGTTTAAGTGATGTTATCTTTTTAATTAAGCTGTTGCTAAAATTTTTCTTTTCATATGCTTGTGCATAATTTTGGTAATTGGAATATGGTAGTGACATTTCACTTGGGACCTTGTAAATCTGCATTTAGTTCTCCGAGTGATTCAGTGATACACATAATTGAAGTTTTGTAATGATTTAATTGTCTGATGCTCAAAACAATAAAACATACTTCCTCTGCATATATTGTGCAGTCAAGAGGTTCTACTCGAGACGGCACGGGAGTTCATGATAGTATTGTGAATCAACTTCTCACTAAGGTCAGTGTAGATCATGAATACTTTCTTGAGATAAATACAAATCATTCTCCATTAAGTAGCTGAATTTATTCGCTTGGTTTGCAGATAGATGGTGTGGAGTCACTGAATAATGTTTTGCTTATTGGAATGACCAACAGAAAGGACATGCTGGATGAAGCTCTTTTGAGGTCTCTTCATCTTCCTTCTCTGCTCAAAATTTTGAATAAACTTTTCATGCCAAGTGTAAAATAGTAAATGATCAACTGATATGCTATTGTTCAATGTGCACTGGAAGTATTAGCCAATCAAATGCTCTTGTCATGGCTTGAAATTGACTTGTACGGTACTACATATGAATGTGATGCTTACCATATAGTCAATAATTGATGACTTATGTCTTGTAGACCGGGGCGGCTAGAAGTTCAAGTTGAGATAAGCCTTCCTGATGAAAATGGCCGATTGCAGATTCTTCAAATTCATACTAACAAGATGAAGGACAATTCTTTTTTATCTCCTGATGTGAATCTTCAAGAGCTTGGTACGTTTTTTCTGAGGCATAAGTCTCTATCTCTACATCTACTACTTTTCTGAATGTTAATTATAAGTTTGTATTTTTCCACATCTTATTCTTCACAATATAATTCTTTGCTGTATGAATTGAAGAAGTTAACGGCATACTTGATGATTTGCATGTCAAAGCTTTTTTTGACTAATGGTTTCAGTTCTCTAATGTAAAAATATAATTTCCTTTTGAAGGGAAGCATGAGAATGATGGTTTATGTTGGTAACATAATGAATTATAATTATTAAATGCTGAAGAAACAAAGTTTAAAACTGCTAATGTCAAGTATATATTGATAATTTCACCAAAGAGGGGGAGAACTATTATCTGGTTCACATTGATAAAATTATGGAGGTCATAGTGGTTTAAGTGGGGGTTTTCTTCTTCTGCTCTTGTGCAGCTGCTCGAACCAAAAATTACAGTGGTGCAGAACTTGAAGGTGTTGTGAAGAGTGCAGTATCATTTGCTTTAAATAGACAGCTTAGTCTAGATGATCTCACCAAGCCAGTGGAGGAAGAGAATATCAAGGTTACAATGGACGATTTTTTGAATGCACTTCATGAAGTTGTTCCTGCATTTGGAGCTTCAACAGATGACCTTGAAAGATGCAGGTAGTGCTTTTGAATTTTGATTACAGAATTTGAGGTTTTCAGATATGGACAAATTGAGCTAATTCTATTTATTTTTCCAATTAACTATTCTGAAAACTTGCTCATAAAAGGTTATTATTGAAGACATTTTTGGGGGGAAGTTCCTAGGCACTCTTAGTTTAGTACTTCGTGCAGTATGCGTTAATGAGCTGGTAAATCTCTTAAAAGATGAGGAACATACTTCTTTTGTTCTTTGACAATCGATCAAACTCTCTTGGCAGCAAGACCTATTTTATATTTGGTGGAAAATTGCTAAAGGAAAAGTACGGATTCTTGAATCATTGGATACTTTTTGAACTGCACAATGGAATTCTATAATTCCCTTTTTAGTTGGACAGATGATGCCAAGCTATACAAGCTGAGAGCAGACAAGATTCATTGGGCCTCCCAGCTCCCTGCCTTAGCTTTTTTAATATTAGAAAACTAATCCATATTTTCATTCTTAATAGCTACTGTTGGAAGTTACATTGTCATTTATACGCTGATATTGGTAAATAGCTGTCTAGTTTTCACAAATTTAGGCCTGGGAGTCTGGAACCATACATAACCCCACTAACTTTCTATTTTTTTCCTGAATTTATAGACTTGGTGGCATGGTGGATTGTGGTGATAGACATAGGCATATTTACCAAAGAGCTATGCTACTTGTGGAGCAAGTTAAAGTGAGCAAAGGAAGCCCACTTGTTACTTGTCTTCTGGAAGGCCCTAGTGGCAGGTATGTGAGTTTCTGTCTTCATTTGATTTCATTAACAGCAAGTTTCTTAACCTACTTTGTTTGTTACAGTGGTAAAACTGCACTTGCAGCTACTGTTGGCATCGACAGTGATTTTCCATATGTCAAGATTGTAAGCTCTCTTATTGTTTATTGTAAATTCCAGCATTCACTCCTGGAATTTAGAGTGTCTTGACCTCTTACTTAAGTGCTGGTGTTTATTTTAATTCCCACAATTGTGTAGGTTTCAGCTGAATCAATGATTGGTCTCCATGAAAGCACTAAATGTGCACAGATTATCAAGGTTAGTCGACAAAAAATTTGCGGTTTTCTGTTCATCCTATGGGGATTACATAATTTCAAAGAATTAGTCACTGGCTTCAAAAGTGAGGCTTCAATGCAAGGTGTACCATACAAGTGTAACTTCTAATTTTAATTATATTTTTTTATCATTTTAGTTCATTAGCTGCTGTGTAGAAATGATGGCTTAGCGTTATTGTAAATTCCTAGCTTGTTGCCTGATTATGTAAATCCCAAGACCCTTTATATACTGCTATTTTAACAGATTTTTGAGGACGCATACAAGTCACCATTGAGCGTCATTATTCTTGATGACATTGAGAGGTAAAATTTGTAGTTTTTATTTTATCTTCCTTGGCAGTAAATTCTTTAACATGTAACATGATTGTTTGTTTAATATCAATGCAGGTTATTGGAGTATGTGGCCATTGGTCCACGGTTTTCAAATTTGATTTCTCAGACACTACTGGTCCTGCTAAAACGGCTTCCTCCAAAGGTTTCAATCTGATCTCTTTTCTGTTTGGCTACCATGAGTTTCATCAGTTCCTCTCCTCTCAAGCTTTTCCGTTCAGTTCATTTTTAAAGCATATCTGTTCACTAACGTTCTAAAGCAAAAGTACCTGGAATTAACTCAGGTTCACCTGGACTGGATAGAGGTCCATTTGTTTCAGCTTGTTCTTGTGATTTTGTTGTTTGAAACCTGATGCTTTTCTCTCTCCCGCTTTGTTAATTGTTACTATGTTTTCAACAAACAAACTGAAAAGTATAAACTGTTTTTTAACTTGCCAAATGCCAATGCTTACTCTAAATGTTAGATAAAAATTGGCTCATATTATCTTTGGTTCTTTTCTTCTTGAACTCAAATATTGTGTTAGCTGCTCAGAGCTGGGTTTTGCCATTTCGAATTTTTGCTTTTGGACCTTTAAATATTGTTCTAGTATGTAAAGCTGTAAGCCGTGATGGTTCTTCTTTCTGTTGATAGTTCATCTTCACATGGCCAAAAATGAGAATCACCAAATGAAAATGAAATATGAGGACTAAGTCCTTAGATAGCCATGTAACAAAAGTTTCAAATGTCTTGCCCCCCCCCCCAACCCCTTCTTTCTGTCAACAAATTGATAACAGTAGTAATTTGTTGATGTTGCCCCAGGGTTATTGTTATAATGAACATTTCAATTCATGTTCACAGGGGAAAAAGCTCCTGGTTATTGGTACAACAAGTCAGCTGATTTTCTTGGACTCCATTGGATTTTGTGATACTTTTTCTGTCACTTACAATGTTCCTACATTGAACACGAATGATGTGAAGAAGGTACTCTTTTTGTTCTTTTAACATTATGGTATTATCTTTGTCCAACAAAGTCTCAACAAAAATAGAGCTGGAGCATTCAGGTACAGAATTTTGAGTGCTTTTAGCTCTTGCTAACATTGTATATGGAAGAATAACTTCATGTTGACATGTAACCAAAAACAAAAACAACTGAACTGTGTAATTTTTTCGAGTTAGAAGTAATAAAGTAAATGACGCAGATCATTAATCTATTTTCAACAAAATACATAAGTTTCTGATACAACCTTATCAAATAGTCCAGATATAAGTGAGTGAATCAGAGTTACAAGTGGCTTCACTGATTCTGAGCAAAACCCTATTCCCCTTCTACAACTCAAAATGTTCTCTAAACTCAACAAATACAGAAAATAGAGACTAGACACTAAAAAAAAGGATCAACAAAACATAATGAAGCTTCTGTGACTTTCGAGAGGCCATCGACTCTCCCTTACCTTACTCAAGTCTCAAAATAAGTCCTAAAACTCTCTGTAAACCACAAGGGCAGTAACCCAAAAGGTAACTTTTGCACCTCCCAAGCATAGCCCCAAGCCCCTAGACTAAGATAAAGAGCAGTTCATCATTTCTGGTTCCTTAAACTCTGGAGCCTTAGAATAACCCTTGTACCAGCAGATTTGTTCCCTTCTATCCTTTGTATCCTCCTCGGTTTCCTCCCATGTGTTTGTCAACACTCGCAGTCTTATAATCTCCTTTCTTTTGATATCAGGTTCTAAAACAGTTGAATGTCTTCGCTGAGGGTGATGTTGATGATGCTGCGGAGGCCTTGAATGATGTAAGTTTTATCACCTCATTGGCGTGCTCCATTGGTTCAACTTTATTGCGCTCATCTTTCACTGCTCATCAGATTAATAAGCTGTTAAGGCTTCTATCTCTAATTCTATCATATTTTGCTATACCTTTTGTTTTACGGTTGCTTTCTTTTCCTTTTCCCTTTTGTTTTTCAAAATCTATCATTCACTCCTTGTAGTAAGGGCTAGGGAGTCGGTTAAATTGTTTGGTTCACCTCCTTTGCATTGCGAATTCCGTTGGATATCAGTAGTCGCCAAAAAGCATTTGTTAAATATGCATATTATTATGCAAACTAGCTTCTCATGTTAATGCCCAAAATTCATGTTTTTAGATGCCTATCAAGAAGCTGTACACGTTGGTTGAGATGGCAGCACAAGGTGAACATGGTGGATCTGCAGAAGCAATCTATTCTGGCAAAGAGAAGATTCAGCTACCTCACTTCTACGATTGCCTTCAGGATGTGGTCCGAGTATGATTCTGTCAAGTTTCTTTAGTATAGATTCCCCCTCATTGTGCTGCAATCCTATATCTTTTATCTTGTTTTATTCCTTTATTTCTCTTATTCGAACATTTGTTACGTGGATAATGTATCTCCATCACCTTGCCTTTCTTCTGCTAATTTTTTCTGCGAGGCCTAGAGTTTGCAGCTCCTGCTTTATCACGTTATCTGGGGCCTAATTACAAAATTTTTATTTGTATGAGGCTCAATTATTAAATGACTTGATAATTTACCTTGTAATTTTTTTTATGCCAGAAGTATGGTGATCACATATATCATGAATCAGTTTGCTGCATCATTTTAAAAATAGATGTTGTGTACCAAAAAAAAAGTAGATGTTATTTAAATAATCCCATTTGTGGGGTAAGAATTGCAACATTAACATACTAATCACATTTTGACTGTCCTTATTTCTTGTTTTGTTTGCACAACAACATCATACAAAGTACAAACTTATTTGTGGGGTGAACAGTGACTCTTAAAGCCTAGAAAAGCAAAAGAAATCAGAAGGCAAATAAACAAACTTCCCTTTGATATTTAGGATGATATTGAGCGTTCTTATGAACAAAATAAATTGATACAACCGAAGTTTGAAGCATAATTAAGAATCCATTAAAAACATAATTAAAAACAAAACGCTGGCAAAAAAATTGAAAATCAACTGGAAATTTTGGAGTGACGAAATATTTGCTGCCCAAAACCTATTTAACAGCGCCGTAGCATTGTTAAACATGCAGAATAACATGAAAAATCATATTCTTCGGAATAGCATTAAATGCGTTTCATTTTATTTTTTGGGTAAAGAGAGATCTTTAGGACCGATAATTAATTAACCTCCCTGCTCTGGAAAGGCAGCTCATAAAGACAGGAGTGCCCTAGGCCGTAGCTTAGGTAGTTAGGTTGCAGAAGTGTCACCTAGCCAGGCTGAAGGCTCTTTTGGTTTGATGCACATAAATCATGTTTGCTTTGAAGTTGGAAAATGTTTGAGGGTGATATGGGGAAGATGAAGTGTCGGTTTCAAAAAGTGAAGAGATATTTTATGATTCATGAAGTAAATTATCTATATTAGTAAAATAAGTTGTTCAACTTACGTTTTGAAAACTTTTTTTTAAACACACCACGTGTTTATTTGAAAACATTTAACTTTCATTTAAAAGTACGTTTAATATTATTTTTTTTGTAAAATGAGATAATTTCCTCCATATATTTACTCCGACTTACATAAAAATTTATCTACATTTTCCCAAACGGATCACATACATAAATAAATAAATCAGTGTGATATGGATACCTATTCTTTGCCGTGGTCTTCCCCGTCGCAGTCCCTCCCATGTTCCCACAGCTGAAGACTGAAGTGCTACTTCTTCGTTGACTCCGTTTGGCAACACAACTCTCACTCAGAAACACGTTGCCATGTCCCACAGCTAAAGACTACAGTGGTACTTCAGTCGCCTACCTCCTCGCCCCTGCTCTCGACTTCTGCAACGCTTACGGCAAGGCCGCTGTCTTCATTCTTGCCGCCATGTCCGGCAAAAACCATGGCGTCACCGCTCTCTTCATTCAATAGGATGTGTGGCGGCTCCTATGTGTTTCTTCCTATTCTACATAGACTTCGACGTGGGTAATCCGGACGGAGAATACAGAGCACCGTATTGTCACGGTCCATCATTTTTCCCGAGGTTACAAAGCTCCGGAACGCCCTAGAATTCTCTAGAAGCCTCCCGAACAAGCTTGAGAGTGCTAGAGAGTGCAAGAGCATTCTAGAGAAGTCTACACATCTCTAGCCTCATTATTTTAATATTTGCTACTAGATATTTCCATGTAAATATCTTAGATATTTGTTGAGATATTTCTAGAGAATGAATTGTAACCGTAGGATTGATTCGATCCCAACCGTCCATTAAGGAGGTGGGAATAGTAAGGAGGTGAAAGTTTGGCTATAAATACCTCACCCCTCCTCATTTGTAAACCATCCAAGAGTTCTCTCAATTCTCAAGTTCGTGAGTAATACAATTCTCTCATTCTCCAAGTTCTCAAATTCTTCCTTGCCTCAAGCTTTCTCTTCTCCTCAAGTTAGCCAAGCATCTTCCTTTCATCTAAGTTAGGCTTACTTAGCAACATCCAACGAAGGTTGTTAAGTGCCGCGCGGGTCGAAAGACTAGCCCCGTGACAGTTGGTATCAGAGCCAAGTTCGTCACAAGTCCCAGGTTCTACCTTTGTGTTTGAAGGGAGGTATTGAGCAATGGCAACCGAGGAAGGAAATGTTGTTGGCGTGGAAGTGTTCGAGCAAGCTCGTGTACCAGAGGAGCAAGCTCATCCCAAGTCCAAGCGAGGCCGGAGCAAGGCACCCGCAGGTGAGTCCCTTGAACCCCGTGTTACTAGCTTGGAAAATAACATGGAGGGAGTGAGAAACACTATTGGGGGACTCGACGATCAACTCAGCAATCTCATCCAAGAGAATGCTGAGGTATTGCATGCTGCCAAGGCCATGATTGCAGAACTTGGCCGTAGTTTGGGGGAGGACATTCGTTCCCTTACCCAGGATCTCGC
>JANTPZ010144870.1:1539-11950 GCA_025593235.1 Vachellia pachyceras | reverse complement strand
CCAGGATCAATTAGGCGATCAATCCTTTCTCTGGGTAGAAGCTTATTCCTACCCCTATTCCTCCTCACTGCCTCGTCTCCACCACCCGGAAGTACCTTTAACAAAGCAAACCTTTTAGTCCAAAAAGTGCATAGATTGTAAGAAACAGATGCAAAGGGAAAATGAAATAGAGATGCAACCTTGGCTACGCAAGATTGGAGTTCGGAAATCAAGTCTGCCATGGAATTAGAGTTTGTAGCAAAGGCCTCGGAATTGCGGTCGACCCCATCAAGAAGGACCCCCAAGCAGAGGCCCCTTCTGGTTAGAATCTCAAGGGAGCTTCCTCTCCGGGAACTTCCATAAAAACTGGATGAGATTGAAGCTGCTCTTTTCCCCAAACCCAGTAAACGAAGCATCTTAACGATCCGTTAAGTGTCAAGTTTGACAATCATCAGTTCAGGACTACACCAATCGAATGCGGGCTCTTGCAAGTTACGATTTCAACCTATGCTGTGTCATTACTGATTCACGGATAAGATCTTATGAAAGAGAATATAATTTCAATCATTTCACTAGTTGCTCCCTCCTTAGAACCGAAGATCGGAAGATGGACACTACTGAAAAAAGATTAAAAAACAAATAAAAGATAATGTCATATAAGGATTTTTTTGTTCCATTTATATAGTTTTGGAAGTTTGCTATATGTACTTTATCCTCCACTCCAATCCACTTATCCTTGTAAAATAACATCGGGACAAAAACAAAATGATCAAAGAGATCACGTAAAATTTACGATTTAAAGAAATAACATTCCCTTTGTGTTTCTCTCACTTTATCTCAACTCCTTCTCCTTCTCTCTAGTATTGCTTCATTTCAATTTCTAAATATTCTCTCTTTTCCCTTCCCGTTCTACATCATAAAAATTGAAAATAAAACCCACAAATCATGTAACAACTTTCGTACTTATTGTTTGGCAAAACCCAATATTTTTATATATGTCAAACAAAATTCATCTCACTTATTTATTTAGAATTTGATAAAATCACTTAAAAAAATATAACTCAAACTTAAAAACCCGATGTTATTTGTATCAAACAACCCAACATAAAAGAAGTATTTAAAAACTTAAACCCAACCTCATCAAAATTTCAAATTTTATATCTCTATTTTAGTTTCAGAGCATCACTCTTTTTGCAATGCAGATAATTAGTTTATTCATTCATATAAAACTGTGCAAGAATAATATCCTGCAAACAAGTTGGAGAAATGTAACACCATGTATATAACATCGTTAGAATAGGATTATATGATAGAATTTAAACTTCTTATAACAACTTTCGTCAAAACTGTGATTATTGCCTACTGAGTCAAGTTTCCATCATTGAACCTTTAGGTTAACTTATTAATTCTTTAAAACTGATGTTCACACTATTATATAAAACCATGTTATAAACTAGTCATCACTATTGATCATCCTTGTTGATGGCACTCACCTTAGTTCTGTGAGGATTACGGCTTCCTCTCAGTAGAAAGCACAATTATCATATGATCATATATATAAAATCTCAAGTGTGCAAAAGCAAGTGATCTTCATTTTAAAACAATAAATCACAGTCCATTTTACTGAGTACCACTCAATCACTGATCATTCAATCTCTTCGGCACAAAAATTTATTTCCTTCATATTTTTCTTGAACTTTCCTAAAAAATAGGAATATATAATCCTATTTTCGGCATGTTAAATTGTAAATAATTTTTCAAGGCCTCAGTTACCTCCTAAAGATTTATGATCAAATTTTTGGGATGTTACAAGAAATGGAACAGTCCCATTTACACATGCACTGCATTAGAAATTCTGAAACTCGATGATCTCAAACCAGGCTGGTATTTGTAAAAAATCAGCTCATTGATGGATTGATATTGCAATACTGAAGATAACAAAAGCTGATCACAAAGATGAACGGAATTTTTTTAGGGGCAAACAATCAAATAAACCCAAAGATTAGTAAAGGTTCGTAGAGAGTGGTTTATAATGATTTGTTTACTCTGTATCTCCTAAATTAAATATTCCATCTGATCAAGATGGAAGCCTGAAATTGCGATGATAATAATAAAGAGGCAGCTGTGAGCTGGTTGAATGCTCAGAGGATTAATTTCAGAAACATGCTTAGTTTGGAAAGCTCAACTAAACAATCACTTAGATATATAGAATTAAGGAACAAAAAAGGAAAGATCATTAGAGAGAACAAGATAAGAGTAAAAGAAAACAAAAGCAATGTGATGAACATTTGTAGGTTTGTAAATAAACCTGTTGTTTTATTCTTTCTCATCTTTTGGTGAATGTTGTTTTTTTTAATTTGTTTATATATTCATATTGACAAATAGAATACATCATTTGTTTGATCCATGGGTCAAATGGCACAAGATGTGCTCTTTGTAGCACAGATTTAAGGTTTGATCCCTGTTTTAGACATAGTGCTTGTCCTCTATTTTTTTAAAATGTTTTGCAATGGCTACTGCTAGATTAGCTTTAAACAAAGGGCAATAAGTTTTACAGAAGATCTAGATTTTGAGGTGATAACTCTCCAACTTTTAATATATGTGAGATATATTTTTGATATATTTAAAAAGTTATCAATATAAATTTAAAATATTCTAAATTTAAAATAGTAAATGTATCAAATGGTACATTATCTTAAAGATTCATTAAATCATAGCAGATAATAGTAATTTAAAGTTTTAGGAATGTTTATTTTTATTTTATTCTGTTTACTTTTATTTTTTTATTTTATTATTTTTTAGGAATTAATGGAAAGGGAAGATCTTGGTAAATCAAGGATAAAAAAGATTAAAAGAAAAAAAACAAGAAGAAGAAAAAAAATAAGTGTGGCGATTTGGTGCTGAAGGATATATATGATATATATGACACACACGTAATGGTGGGAAAATGGGTTAGTCCGCAGGTTGCGGGCTGACGAGATGACATTTTGCCAGTTTGAACCCACCGCTATTAGATAATCCAACCCTTTTTTCCACCTCTACACGTGCATGAGAAAAAAGAAGACGCAACGCACGGTCACACGCTGTCGCATAATGCAAGACCCACACATCCACTTAGGAATTGAGAGTCATTGGGTCTGTTTGGAAAAGCGGTGGAGAAGTGCTTTTACTATTTATAAGGTAAATGTGTGAAGGAGATTATCTCGTTTTACGGAAAAAACACTGTTGAACATGTTTTTGGAGTGTTGAATCGCTTTACCAAACACCCCCACTATTCAGAAAAGATTGAGAAGGGACAAGGAGAGGAGTGGTCGGCTTGGGGAAGAATTCTTCATGATTCATTTTCTTTCTATGCTTTTCTTGAACCTAGATATTATTATTATGGATTTGATTAAAATCATGCATGGTTAATTCTTTTTAGATATATAGTAGCTATAAACTGATTTAAGGATTTAATAGTATTTAAACCACATATTTATATTTAATTTTAATTGTGTTTATTTAGTTTAAATCTTATTATCTGCTTAATGCCTAATAACATTAAATATGAATGCGGGGAATTAAGATTAACCTCGAGAGATGGATCTTAATTGAACTTCTAAACTGAGTGATTTGATATTAGAATTTATTCTAATTTGTCTTTAAGATGGGAATATACCTAAGAGACTCATATAATCATATTAGAGTAAAATTGTTATAGTCAATGCCTCTTGAATAGCTATTTAAAAATAATAGTTTTATTTGAGAGAGGACTATAAATAATCAGGAAACACTGCATCTATTTATAATCTAACTTAACAAGTTAAAATTTAAATATATTTATTTGGGTAATTACATACTCTAAAACTTAAAGAATGGATTAGTCATTCTAGGTTGCTTGTGTCAATTAATATTTTCTAGCGCATTAAAATTAATATTTTAATTCATTTAAATTTATATTTTCATTATTCGCATTTTAATTTGCTCAACTTAAACAAAATTTAGATTTTTAATGTCTATTTATCTATTAAATCAAATCTCTGCGCAATTAACTTTGATTTACCATATATTATTTTCACGACCGGTATACTTGTGGTACGGAATTAAATTTTGGTAGGATGAAGTTTTTTTAGGATTGTAAGAGAGCGAATGGAATATGTTTTGATTTTGAAGTACTTTCATGTACTTTGATGTGTAACATTGATTAATTAACTTGGCTTTTTTTCTTTTTGGCCAAGAGATGGTAGAAATACCTTGTGAACCAAACTGAGATTGAGTGGAAGCTATGAAGGTTAGATATTAATGCTTAAGCAGTTCCAGCAGGAGGCTAACCCTACAGAGTCCCATGTGAAGAGATTAAGAAATAAAACAAGCAAATACTACATGAGTTTTAATTTACAAATACAACCCATTAACATAATAACAAAAAGCTACCAAACCTAATCTGGTATCTACTATTCCAACCCTTTTGACAGGCAATGGCTTCCTCTCTGTTTGACAGTCACTTGAAAGTTGAAACCCAGAAAGACCAATAGCCTACAGAATCTACCATGGTCCTGTGAGTGTCCTTCTCAGGCACAGTCTTTTGCCTCCCCATGCCCCCTTCAGGGTCACCAAAGCCTGCCCAAGTAAAAACATACAACAAAAACACAATGATTTGGCCATACATTAATTTTCTCTCTCTTTATTCATGTGTAAATCTCCCTCTCCCTGCTTGAATGGAACTACAGAGATGAAGAAATAAAATCTAAAGCTTAAAATGACGTGAGTGAGTTAGACGAGAATGAAGTTTGTACCTGATTATTATCTTGCATTTCCACAAATTTAGCCTACATTAACAGAAACTTGGGTGGTCAAAATGGAGCAAAAATGGACGTGGCTTTAAAATTTAAATGACAACACACACACACACACACACCTGCTTAACTTTTAGTTCTCGGTTCAAATCCTTGAGTTTCTGGACTTCAGCTTCAAGTTCTAAAGTATAGGCCTGCCATTTCCAAAAGAAGAAAAACAGAATTACCGCGCATTCATGGAGGAAGGGAAACAGAGCGTCACAGTTCAGATCTGCAACATTGCTTAAGGAATAAAAAACATGAGACTTCGTTAAAAGGTAAGCAAGCAAGGAATTGTACCATAATGTACTTTATAATATAATTCTACTTTGTAAGCATTAATTTTTTTTTTTGGGGATTTTAACCTTGTCATTGATTCTCAAAAGGTCAAAACGGAGAGCAACAAGTATCATAAAGTATTTTTTTCAGCAATATCAAATCTTGTGCCTTTTGCCTTTAAGTTTGCTTCTAAGTTAATTTTTTTTATCACTTATCTTCCGTAGCTTTAGCACCAGTCAATTTAAAGGTCAAATTATTGCTCCTATTTAATTTCATGTAACTGAATGAACAACAAAATATTTTAAGAAGTTAGAGTTTGAACATATTTCAAGGCGCCGGATGAATTTTAAACCTTCCTAGGCTAAATTTAAACCTCCATTCTCTTATTTTAAAAGGGACTTTAATTGATACAAGGTCATTGACTACTGTGTAGACCTTAGTTTTTTTAGGGGGAAGAACAAACTCAATAGCTATATGATTATACTGATCCCAAAAAAGTAAAAATTGCATCTTTTTGTTTTCTGTACAGCATAATATACATTTCCTGGATTTTTAGTCTGTAGGGCTGAAATGAGAGCACTGACCTGCTTGCGAGCCCGAGACCTGGCAGCCGATTCTCTGTTCTTAATCATCCTCTTCTGTCTCCTCTCCACCACTTTCTCTATCGCACCGCACTTCCTCGGTCTGTTAATCACATACGGCAACGGCGAACGTAGCGACACATCCCCCTTACTCCTCGGCACACCCTCCGCCGGCGGCGATATCTGACCCGTCGGAGACCCCGCCACCGTCACACCACCTCCCTGAACCCCCATCATCCCTCCACCCCTCGCGTCAAGCTGAGTATTATTCATCAAATGCATCGGAGCAGCAGCAGCCGCCGCCGCAAAGGCCACATTTGCCGGCTTGGGGAAAAGCGGTGGCTGCGCATGGTTAGTAGTTGTAGTCCTTACCTGTAATGACAGTGTAGGGGGTTGTTTGGAAACAGGATTGTTGCTATTCGCCATCGGATTAGTATTACCCAAGTTCCCATTTGGCTGATGCTGAAACCCAAACATTAAACCAGCGTTGTCGTTATTGAACCATAGATGGTTGTTGTTGTTATTGCTGCTCTGAGCTGGTCTTCCCATTTGAAGAGGCACATTATTGTCCTCTCTTACAGCACCTGCTCTCACTAAGAATTCCTCTAATGTCATTTCACCCAAAGTCTGTTGCCTCTGAGGCATGGCAGAAGCAGAAGGAATAGTAATCCTACCACCACCATTATCTTTCGTACTCATGTTAGCCCCACCAGTGTCTTTCATCATCAAGTCCCTCCAAACCTCATCAACAGTTTTTTGACTAAGTGTCCTTGGCAAAGTAAGTGACCCTTGTCTCTGCAAATTACCATTAGGGTTACTGTAATAACAATAGTTGTTGTTGTTGGGGGTGGTGTTGGTGTTTTTGCTACCTTCTCCTGCATTATTAGCTGAAGATGAAATGGCCAGTGATTGAGTCTCTTCAGCCGTCCATATGTTCTTCAAGAGTTCATCCATGTTCATTGAGCCAAAGTCCTTTCCAAGCCCACCTATTGTGTTCTGAAACTCATCAAAAGTGAGGGAGTATATTGAAGGTTGGCTCAAGAGTGTGAGGTTTGCAGGCTGTGGCTTGCTTCCATTGCTAGTGTTTGTATCCTCGTAGCCCTTGAAGTTCATGTTTGATCTCATCTTCTTTTGAAATTTCGAATAATCAAGACCTTCTTCAAGTTGACGCAAGTTAGTGGCTTTACTTAAGCAAACTCTTTCCTTGCATAGCAATCCTAGTTCTGAACTAATTAATCTAATACTAATAGCGATGAGTAGATCACGTGGTATTTTCAGCTGCTGCTTTCGTTTCTGTTGGCTGGCTCCCCCCTGGCTTCAGATCTAAACCTATCGATTCATTCAACAAGTTACATGAGAATTGAACAGATTAAAGAGATACAGCATCTGATGATGTCTCTTTTCTCATGATGGTAAACCTACCAAGATCAAAATAGATTGCCATAGACTGTTCCCCTTGCTAAATGGAGCTGTTAACTGTTTGCTTATATCAAAAGCTGAGAGAACAAGAAAAAATTTGAATAAAATATAATAATTTCGTGTGCAATCTAGCAGGGGTACGATTTAGAACCAGCCACTGGCTGCAAAAAAAAAAAAGGAACAGAGAAAGCATTTCATACAGAGTCAATAATGGAGCTTGATCTTGCAAAGTCATTTATAGCGCTTTTATGTACAATTTCCAATATTATGAATCCAAACAAGTACGATGGCACGGCCCAAAATCCCATCAGACAGGTAATCACTACCCAATAATCGCAACTTGGGTAAATTAATTGTCTACATTGTATAATTCCTTCAGCCTCAACTCCAAAATTAAGTACTAATTCATAAAGTTTACGCTATATAGGATAATACAACGTCAAGTCTTTACTCCCAAACAATAAAGCCGCTTTTAGAATTTCATCCAAACAACCAAACATAGATTATGCTCTTTTGAGATTACTTATTGAAATTGAAATTTCCATTTTCTGATGCATCAGTAACACATCTTCAATTCTTTCTTTAAACTTTTGTTCCTTTTGACAAACTATACACAACTAATTATGGGAACTTCCTTGTTCCCTTCACCACCTACAGCTACAGCCAAAATCAAACCCGCCGAGGCCAAGTAGGGCTCAACTTATTGGTGAAGAAGGAATTTGAAAAAGAAACCATCCAGTTCAATTTAATCCCCAGAAAAGACATCAGAAAGAACTAATAAAACGAGGATAAATAGCGTAAGACGAGAGAGAAGAGGGAAATAAGGTCGTCTTCTTTTTTTCCTGCAGGAAAAGAATTACCTTTTTTTCTTAAAATTATTTTCTGTTCTTCCGTGGAGTGAGTAGAAGGAGTGACGTGTGGAAACGATCTTCGAGGGAGGAAGATGGTGGAGGCGACAAGTGTCTTGAGCCTCTCTGACACGAGTCGGCCATTTAAGCAGGGTGAGCTAGGGACCGGAGGTGGGAGGATTTTGTTATTTTTTGTGGCACTTTATGGATTAATTAAAATATTAGAGGATAACCAGAGAGATCTGGAAACGTGGGCCAATGAGAGAGGAGTTGAACTGCTGATGTGACATTCAGCTAATAATAGCTAGAAAGGTGGAACGATCTCCACCGCTAGATCGTACTTTCCGACAAAGTATTCGCTGGTGATCCCTTTTTTTAAATCCATTTTCTCATCGATGAAAGTGAAGCCAATGGTTCTCTTATGGGCCAAATGCCAATCACACATCACCTAATAATATATATTGTCGTTTTGAAATACTTAGCAATTAACGAATAAAGTTGGGAAATAATTTTACAAATTTTAAAGTAAGTATATGAAAGAAATTTGCATTAATCTACGTATAACGTAATTGAAAATGTGTTACTAAACAAACGTATTATCGTGATATCTTGTTTTTTTCCCACAAAGGTAATATTGTGTAATAAGTTGGCCAAGAGACACACCAGGTCGGATTTGAGTCTAACCTATGGTATAGTTTGCTTTTTGGTTGAATATGGCAACATGTGGTCTTGGTTCGATCCTATAGGTTATAAGATCATATTAGACAAAGACTTAGTGCTTGTTTGGGAACACCGTTTCCCAAACGGTGCACGTAAGTTGAGATAAAATCATCTCGAAATTCGTTAAAACCATCTTGAAATCCGTAAAATACTTCGAAATCTGTAAATTCATTTCTCCCAATGGACCTCCTAATCACACACTTAATTCACCTAACTACACGGAATGGTATATAAGCAGCCTATGATCTCAATTTTCTTTTTCCTTTCTTGATGGGAACCAACATCAAATCAAGACCACACCAAATCACATCATGTGATCTAATAACTAAGTTTATAACATAGTTAAACTCCACAATCAATTTGATTTGATTACATACGTGTGACTTATTCAAACTATACCTAATCAGATCGTCAGGTTTCTGCATAAACCAACCAAACAGATATAGCATTGGATAAAGGACTAGGCCAAAACGAAGGTTCAATAGCATTTGACCATTTGTGTAATGTATATATAATGGGGTCCCGTATGCTTGCCATCAAAGTCATGGAGTTGATGTTCTGAGAAGTGGGAGCACGTGAAGCTGCAAAGTCTCTCTGCTCAGCACTGACTGTGGGGAAGCAATATCTCGCAGATGATTATTATATATGATTCCAGGAATCTCTTTCATATGATATTCAAAAAGATTTTATAGCTAATTAAACACTGAAAAACACAGATAATCTACTTGGGGATTGAGATTGTCAATAGATCTCTCAGTGAATTGGTTGGTTTGCACGAATTATTTATATGAAATTCACAATCGATGATTTGTGATTTTAGTAGCATCATTCACAGTCGATGATTTTGACAGGGGATACTGCTCCCTTTTTCCTTTATTCTCTCTTTCCTCATCCTCTCTAGGAAATGTCTTCCTCTGCTGAACCAACAGTGAGAAGAATATAACAAAGGAGAGGGAGGTGTTAGGTTGGTGGTGGGGGTTTTCAACTATCAATTATTGAAAGGTTGGAGGTGAACTAAGATGAATGTGAATTCACGTGGTGTATGGCAAAAGCCAAAAAAGGGAATCAAATCTGAAGAAAGTGCTCAGAGCAAATGAAAAAGAAGAAGTCCTGACGCACCCAAGATATGGCTAAGCTGGTTGTACTCCTATTCCCCACCACGAATATGCTCCTTCTGGTTTTTGCTGCCCACCCACATCCTCCTCCTTCCTAAGCTGAACTGGACTTTGATGAATCAGAGTACGATCAGTGGACTTGATCTGAGATCAAATGATTCTAATTAAAACGAGAGCTTTCAAATGCTTCCAGGAGGAAGAAGGGGGAGATTAAATTGGACGAGACGGCGAATCTCTATCGCACATTAACTGTCAGTCAAAAATGCCTTTCAAACAATTCCGTCTTGAGGGATAGGCAGTCCACAAATGGCACTAACAACATGAGAACCATAAAAACACCACTCCTTGTATTGAGATTTTGGATAACCTCTAAGTGTGATTAGAAATCGTTGAAAGGGTGGAGTTAAAGATTTCAAGTTTTTTTTTGGATTTCGAAATGATTTTTTAACGATTTCGAAATGTTTTTATCTTGATTTACGTGCATTATTAAAAAATTGTTTCACAAATATGCACAATGTTAACAATTTCTAACGTAGTTTTAGCTGCAATCATCAGTATATATTGACTTAATTCAGTTAGCGTTTTATTTAAAATTAGGATATGCTGTCGTGTGTTCCATTTATTTTAATATTTTTATTTTTATAATATAAAGATTC
>JANTPZ010144868.1:23008-36166 GCA_025593235.1 Vachellia pachyceras | reverse complement strand
ACTTTTGGGTACATTGACCCTGAATACTTCCAATCCTGTCAATTCACAGATAAAAGCGATGTGTATAGTTTTGGGGTTGTACTTGTAGAGCTCATTACTGGACGAAAACCCATTTCCTTCTCAGAAGAAAATCAGGGTCAAAACCTTGTTGCAGAATTCATTTCTTTGATGAAGGAGGACCAAGTTTTGGAGATTTTTGATACTACAGTTGGTCGTGAAGGAAGGAAGGATGATCTTCTTGGGATTGCAAAACTTGCATTGAGATGCTTGAGACTCAATGGGAAGAAGAGACCCACAATGAGAGAGGTTTCAGCGGAGCTAGAAGCATTGAGAAAGACAGAAAGTAGCTTAAAGATCATTGAAAATTGTCTTGAGTTTCCACAAGATAGAAAATCGGCTGGGAAAGGTACTCCTTTAGAATCAGATGAGGAATTTGAAGAGGAAAACACATCATTGTTTTCCCAAATACATTCTATGTCCATTTGAAAGTGAAGAAGACACCCACAAACATCCTGTTATATGTTTAGGTGTAAGTTTACCCCGAAAACTTTTACTACATAGCAATGTTGCCCTGGAAGTTATTCTAGATTCAAGATTACCCCGAAAGCACTAAAATGGAGTGATGCTTCACCTTGCTGCTAAAAATATCAACAATCAACATCAATTTTTCAATGATCAATGTTAGTTGTTTTAATCGGTTTGGATAACATTGTTACATTTTGACCTTTTGGGGTAAATTTACCTATTAACCCTTCTTTCTTCCTTTTTATGCGTTTCATATGTACTTAACCCATTGAGAAACTTAAGAAAGTTGATTGGTTTGATACAATCACATTACAAAATCATGCAGAACAGAAAGAAAGCAGACTGGAACAACATGAGATTTTATTTCTTTGTTTTGATGCAGAGGACATGCTCATCTAGATATATAGTTCACAACAGTCTCAACTAATTCTAGTTTTGACAAGTTACACTATAAAAAACATTAAATTTATGATGGAATTAGCCACGAATACTGTCAGTGATCCGACGGAAATTCCATCAAAAAATTTTGCCACGGAATTTTTGTTTCTAAATAATTGTCATGGAATTAGCCACGAAAAACATTTCAGTGATCATTCCATGTTTAATCCATGGCTCATTCCATCACTAAAATATTTGCAAGGAATCATCCATGGAAAATTTCCGTAGCAAATTCTATCCATGAATTATATGAAGTAATTTTAGTGACAGAAATAAGCCATAGAATTGTTTCATCGGTAATATCGATGGCAAATTCCGTAGCTAAAATTTAATATTTATTTTATTTGTAATAAATTTTATATTAAAAATATTTTTTAAAAAATAAAAATTATGAAATTAATAATTATATAAATATATAAAAATTATTATCCAATCAATAATATATTATATAAAAAATAAAATACAAATATATAAAATAATAAGACGAAGAAAAGATATGTTTCATAATGATCATATAAGAGGAAAAATAGACAGGACACCTATAAAAGAGAAATTGGTAAAAAAAAATTATTTGAAGTGGTTTGAACATGTACAAAAAGGCTAGTGGTAGTACCAAAGAGCATGGTAGATCAAACAATATGGAGTTTTTTGAAAAAGGGTAAAGGAAGATTAAAGATAATGCTTAATGAAATTGCTGAATATGATCTTTTGATTAACAATTAATCTAAAGATTTAGGTGTTGATAGAGCAAAATCACACGGTAGGATTCATGTAACTGATCTCACCAAATAGGATAAAGCTTTTTGTTGGGGTCATATCCTAAGGATAAGATTGCACCATGGACAAACTTCAAGAAGGTGCAGCAAGAAAGAACAGATGGGAAAGCCACCAGTTGCCTTGGTACCATGACATTACAGAAGCATGCAGAAAAGAAAGAGAGCAGATGAGAGAGATTAAAAATGAGATTGGATTCCATTTCTTTCATGATGGAGGACATGCTTCTCAACTGATTGTAGTTTTGCAATGGCTGACCACTAACATCCCTTAACTAACTTAACTGTCTATAAGTTAGAAAATTCTCCAAACTACATAACTAACTATCTCATGCATAAACTCATTCCCTCCGTTAATCTTCACTAATTTGTGACAAGGCATCCATAATGCTTATTAGAACAAACACCTAACCACAGTGTCCTAACGTCAGTTGTGTTATTCGTGGTTAGTAAAATTACATAAGAGTCCATATCAAGTTCTAGAGTAGCAGAATAAGGATTATTGGAATCCATCAGGTAAACAATATTGCCAGTGTTTTAGTTTATTTATAAACAACAAATGATCAGTTATGGATTCTAAAATTCTGTTTTTTTGGGTAAATATGGATTCTTAAATGACGTAACATGTGTATGGCACATTTGGTTCAATTTCAATGCATTGCAACTGCAGATGCATTCTAATTATTGAAACTTTGGTTGACACAAATAAAAAAAATCTAATGTAATTCTAATTACAACAAATCAAATAATATAATTTTCATTATATAACTTTGGCGATATATATAATTTGCATTTAAGTTTACATGAATTAATGTATGGACTTCTATACCCTCAATGAATTAACAATTATATATTTATACTTTTTATTTTTTTGATAAAGTTAAAAAGATCCTTTTACATTTTTAAGATTAATAATATTGTTGGTCCTTATAATTTTATCGAATTTTGATTTTAATTTATGTTGTTTCAAATAATGGTTTTTTATTAGTTTCGTAAAGATTTGATTTGGATTTGGTCTTGATCCATGCATTTTTAATGGTTTTTTTATCTTAATCCTTATATTAAATGTCATTAACTCATATCATTTTTTATGAAACTATATATAGAGATAAAAAACCATGATTTGAAATTACATAGATCAAAACTAAAATTTTATCAAATTGTAAGAATCAACAATAGTATTAACTTTACATTTTTTTTTAATTTTTCTAGATAAAATATAAATTTCATTAGATTTCACGTCATACAAATATCCTATTGTATTTCCTATTACTTGAACCCAACATGCACATAGCGTATCTTCAACTTCAAAATTACACCAACTGCAACACAAGTGCTCAAATTTCGCATGCATCTCGATTCTCAACTTGTTATTAAAAGACCAAGTCCTGGGCCACAAGTCTAATTAAGAAAAAGCTAAACACACGTATCGTTTAACTGCCCAGCATATTGTTCGATGTATTATTATATTTTTTTTTTGGTATAAACCATCCGGTATCCTGGGTTCATTGCCTGCTCCAGACTTATCCGGACCCCCCGTGAGGAGACCTTACGGTGGTAGCGAGGTACCGATGGGACAACCTCTTTGAGGTTGCGTTAATTATCGCGGCTGTCACTCCCCAGGGTTCGAACCCTCGCCCTGAGGAATGTTGGTAGTAGCTCTTACCAACTCTACCAAACGCCCATTGGTTGTATTATTATATATTAAATATGAGCACTCATTGCCTTGCAATGAAGGATAATTGAGGCCCACCTTAAAGTCAACTTAACTCGGTCAACAATACTGTTTGTGTTGGAATTATCTTACTCTTCCGTTGAATTTTAAACTCATCTCTACTCTCAAAGACATGAAGCTTCCCTTCAAGTTTACATTCTGCGCAATTTCTCAACTACCCCAAAAGAAAGAACCTAAAATGAGGAATTAACTGACGACCCAGAAACGAATTCATTGAAATTGATGAAGATGAGGCTAAAGACTCACCCTTTTTATCTCAAAAAATACTTTTTTCTCTTCTTTTTTTTTTTCCTCTAGATACTGCCTCTGGATATTATCAAACCCGAACTGACTCGGCTGGTTTAGTTCGGAACCCACGACTCATCCATGTAACCAGTCCAGGTACATGGATAACGACTCAGAGGCACTGCAACTCGGTCTACCTAGCAAGTTGCGGGGTTGTTTGGTTGCATTTTAAAAAAAATTAGCATTCAAAACGACATTGTTTACATTTTTATTGTCTTAAAGATAATTTTGTGTTGATGACTTTCAGTTTAATGATTACATGATTATAGGTAGGAATATTTATGTATATCTCTGTTTTTTTCCCATCTCAGGCCTTAAATGCAAAACTTAGTTTATAATATAATTTATACTACAAACTAGATTTTAATTTAAGATTGGAGGAGTATTTCACTTTAGAAGTTAGGTAAATTTATTTTAAAAAATTATAAATATAAATACTTTAAATGATTTATTTAATTTTCTTGCAGTTTCTTCCCTGCTGATGCAATGGAAAATACACAGGAAATTGCAAACAAATAGTTGAATTGTGCTATTTGGATTTGTTAGCCGTCGCATATGAAAAGTCATTCTCCTTGGACATCTTTGAATTCAATGCATCGGTTAGAAAACTATGCTACTTCCCACACAAGTTCTCCTATATAATGGGAACTCACCATCTCTTAATTCTAAAGACATGATGAAAAGTCCTTCCTTTTATTACATTCTTCCCCAATTTTTTGTGCTTTCTCAGTTACTACTCCATTGTAGCTGCCAACAAGAATACCTTGGCAACACCGTCTATGACTGCAAATCTTTCGACTTCACGGTAAATGCAGGATATGTCTGTGGAGGTCAAGAAGTGGCATGTGTCTCCTTCTTAACATTCAGATCAAGACCTCCTTATGACACACTTCAGAGAATTTCCGATCTTCTTAACACTGATGTGTCTTCCATAGTTTCGATCAACAACATCTCAAGCAGCATTAACCAGAACATACCTTCCAATCAAACAGTGATTGTTCCTTTAAGTTGTCTATGTTCAGGCAATAACTACGAGCATGCCACTCGTTACACCATAAAGCCAAATGACACCAGATGCAGTTACTAGGTCAGTAACAATTTTCAAGGCCTCATTAGTTGCCCGATGTTACAACGCCAAATTTATTACACCCCCTTCAATATCGGCGTGGGTTCCCAGATTATAGTTCCGGTATTATGTGCTTGTCCCACTTTTAAACAGATTTCAAATGGGATCTCCCACTTGCTAGTTCACACCCTTGAAAGTGGGGATACAATTGATTCAGTGGCAGAGGCATATGGTGTGGATCAACAGAGTCTCCTAGCTGCTAATGAGTTGTCCTCAAATGACACTGTCTTTGGCTTGACCCCTATTTTAGTTCCCCTCAAACCCTCTGCCTGCAAGCTCAATCCACATTTATTCTACTGTGCCTGCTCCTTCTACCAGAGGTATAATCCAGAAAATTTCAACACTCCAGATTGTGATTATCTTCGCCATTCACGCCGTTTCCCTGTAAAATTGGTTGCTTCCATAGGTAAATCACTTTTCAAATCCTCCCTTGAGATCCTCTGTTCTTAGTTTGATAGCATGATTATGATGAGTCACCATAGAATTTATGTCTCAAAATGTGAGCAAATCAAATTCTCCTTAAGGTTATATGTAACTTTTGATCAATTGGTTTTCTTTTCTTTGGTCAGCATCCAACCACACTCCCACTTGGAGCATATGCGGCAATTACATAATTGTCAAAAAACAATTTTATCTCCAACACAACATTCTTTCTCCTATTTGCTTGATTAGCAGATCAAGTCATGGTTAATGATATTATGCCTTTTACTTGGGATGATCAACAAATATCTTGTTTAAAACATAGTACATTGGACAGTTCATATTTCCCTCGATAATTTGTATGCCTGGTGGAGTAATATCTAGTTTCTCTGTAACATTTTATACTGGGGCAACATTTTATTTAACTTCTTTAATCTCCCCAAATTAGTTAACTGGGTCTTGTATTGAGGATTGGAGGTAGTATCTAGTTACTACATCATAACACTTTACACATGCTTGCAGGCGTTGGTACTGGTGCTGTTTTCTTGTGCTTATTTCTTTTGGGTTACAAGTTACATCAACGCCTGAAAGAAAAGCAAGAAAGAGTTCGTAAGGAAAAGTTGTTCAGGCAAAATGGTGGTCTCTTGCTACAAGAAAAGATGTCTAGTTATGGAAGTACAGAGAAAGCGAAACATTTTACAGCAGAAGAGCTCGGGAAAGCAACAGACAACTACAATCAAAGCAGGTTTCTTGGTCAAGGTGGGTTTGGGACTGTTTACAAAGGAATGTTGCCAGATGGTACCATTGTTGCTGTTAAGAGGTCCAAAGATATTTTGAGAGACCAGGTCGAGACTTTCATTAATGAAGCGGTGATTTTATCCCAAATAAACCATAGGAACATCGTCAAACTCCTAGGTTGTTGTCTGGAGACTGAAGCCCCATTACTGGTTTATGAATTCATTCCCAATGGAACCCTTTCTCACCACATCCATAACCAGGAGCTTGAAGCAAACATTTCATGGGATGCCCGGCTTCGAATCGCATGTGAGGTTGCCGGAGCAGTGGCCTACATGCATTCTGCAGCTTCCATTCCCATCTTCCATAGAGATATTAAAACCTCCAACATACTCCTAGATCATAACTACAACTCAAAAGTGTCTGATTTTGGGACTTCCAGATCGGTTCCAGATGATAGAACTCACTTAACCACAGAAGTGCAAGGCACTTTTGGGTACATTGACCCTGAATATTTCCAATCCAGTCAATTCACAGATAAAAGTGACGTCTATAGTTTTGGTGTTGTACTTGTAGAGCTCATTACCGGAAGAAAACCCATTTCCTTCTCAGAAGAAAATCAGGGTCAAAACCTTGTTGCAGAATTCATTTCTTTGATGAAGGAGGACCAAGTTTTGGAGATTTTTGATACTAGAGTTGTTCGTGAAGGAAGGAAGGAAGGATGATCTCCTTGGGATTGCAAATCTTGCATTGAGATGCTTGAGACTCAATGGGAAGAAGAGACCCACAATGAGAGAGGTTTTAGTAGAGCTAGAAGCATTGAGAAAGACAGAAAATAGCTTAAATATAATTGAAAGTTCTCTTGAGTTTCTACAAGATAGAAAATCAGCTGAACAAGGCACTCCTTCCAAATCAGATGAGGAATTCAAAGAAGAAAAGCCCATCATTGTTTTTCCAATTATATTCTATATCCATCTGAAGGTGAAGCAGACACCCACAACATTCCTTTTTGGGTTGAGTTGCAAATTTGTCCCAAAAGTTTTCATTTTAGAGCAAAGTTTCCCTGGAAATCATTTTGGATTCATGATTGCCCTGGAAGCATTAAAATGGAAGCAGACACCCACAACATTCATTTCAGATTCTTTTTTTGGTCAATGTTAGTTTTTTGAGGGGTTGGGCAACATTGTTGTATTTTGAAACTTTTATGGTAAATTTGCATCTTAACACTTATTTTTTTCCTTTTGTGGGTACATAGGTTTTGTATGTACTTAGGAAGAGAGGTTGTGCCATTGACAAACTTCAAGAAAGTGCAGCAAGAAAGAATGGATTAAAGTATCCTAATATGAGTTGGCATATTGTCTTGTTTCACCCCAAAAAAAATGGATTAAAGGCTTCTTTTTTCCCTCTTTCTTGAAAATAAAGTATCCTAATATGAGTTGGCATATTGTCTTGTTTCACCCCAAAAAAAATGGATTAAAGGCTTCTTTTTTCCCTCTTTCTTGAAAATTATTTGATTGAAGTTCAAAATCTATTGATCTATATTTAAGAAAAGGAAATGATACCCTCCTCAAAGGATTTTTTATTTTGTTTTTTTCACTCAAAAAACTCAAACTCAAAGACTTGATTGAAAGACATTCCTTTCACACTTTCTATTTCAAGAATTTGTTTTTCATCATAAATAACAACCATTCAGAACTCTTACTTTTTCTTTCCCTATTGTGGCTAGTGGCTAGGTCAACAGAAAGGAACTGAACTTTTTATAACCATTATGAACATCCACTCAAAATTACTAACTGGATTATTAGTAGAAATGTTAGCCTCATGGACATTTATATCAAAACATTATTCAGAAACTCTACTGATCTGTTACCGCCATGTGACTTTGGACAATCAATTAAGCATAATATATAAATCCTCACTGGTTTCCTTGAAGACTTTGATCTCAAATGCAAAGCTGGGGAAATATGTAGGCACTTACATAGACGTGGGCAGAGAAACTAGAGAGCATGGAAGGAGCATAGTCAACCTTTGGAAGTCCCAAGTAAATATCTGCCTTAATACACTTCTGTTTCTTTGTTTTCTTTTCCTGACAACAAGCTTAATACTCTCTTCGGTTTCAAATGGAGGAGCTAGCTAACTTAATTCATATAGATTAAGGAAGCTAGATAAATTAGCTATTTGAAAAGAAAAAAAAAATGCCCCCCATTCCTTAAATGAATGGCTGCATTTCAACTATTCATGTGTTTCATTATTGTCCTGAGAGAGTACTGATAGGTATAGTTTAGGAAAAAATAATAAATATGATGAAGTAGACTAAATTCTTATACTTAGAATCAAATCAAACCCATGAGCCAGCTTTTACGTTCAGGATGATAGGAAATAATTAGTAGATATCACGTGGCTAGTCAATCAGTGGAATCTTTGAGCGTAGTTTCACAGCCAGGAATGAATCATTCATATTATCTTGTAGACATTAGGAAGACTTTATGGTGTATCAAGCTGTTGACGTGGACACTAGCTAGGACTTGGTTGGCTAGACCTATTCTTCGTTTCCTTTGTTTATGTTGAATTTTAGTTTTCCTGAGATGATTTATCTGTACAGCTGCTATCATGGCGTCATTTCCTCGTATAGATATATTGTTATTGAAGTTTTTGGGCTTTGTATGAAAAATAATTGAGGGCCCATCTTGAAGTCAACTTAACTCTGTCAACAATACTCTCCCATTGAATTCTTCCTCTCCCATTGAATTCTAAACTCATTTGTAGTTTGAACACATAAGCTTTCGTTCAAGTTTAAAAGTTCTGAATTAGAAGTATAAAAAATTTTATTCAATCCAATCCTTCTTAGTACCATATCTTTTGATGGAATCACACACACACATCATTCAGTGATGTACTATTTAGTTCAGTCAAATCAAAAGATACTCGTATAATAAAATAAGGACCACTAGTAATTCATAATTTTTTAAGGTAAAAAAAGTAAGAGAATAGTGCATTTTTTAAAAGGGTTAGGAACCAATAATGTCAGACAAACCAACTCAATATAATCCAATATGATGGCAATAATAGCAATAATATAATAACAAAGCATTATCCTATTATATGGCGATGGTTGATCCACATGGTTGTATGGATCACATAATATTATTATATTCGATCAAATATTAAATCTTTACATATATTGTTAATTAAAATGCATCGTTCAATATGATTATTGAGTATTCTCTTGGATCTTTCTCCACCCCATCCTACTTCAAATAGTTCGACCTACTTTTCTCACTAATGCATCATTGATCTTTCCCCACCTCTGTACATGTGTCCAACTCTTAAAGAAAGAATTTTATAGCATCTTTTCCATAGATGCCACTCCAATCATTGGTCATATAAGTTTATTATGAATCATATCTTTCCTTGATTTACCCCACTTTATGTACAGCACAGCATATTAAGATGTTGAAGTAATCAACGGTCCTCTCCCAAGTCTTACGGATTATTCAATTTTGTGTGCTCTTTTTTTTAGCATTTGTCCGTATGAGGTTTCAACATCTTAAATATCATGCGTACTGTCATGGAAAGTCAATGATGAATTCTCCAATAAAATAATAAAATGAAAGCATATAGATCTTAGACAATAAACAAGTTTTTTTTCCTTAGAAAAACTGTTTTTTTTAAAATGAAAACAAACAAACAATTTCCCTCCATTTATCGTGAAGAAACTGTTATGAAATCTCAAAATGTTTTTGTGTATATAATAAAAAGATGAAAGCCACATGTATTGTAGAGTCTAACAACTTAATCAAAAAAAAAAATTAATGACAACGAATTCCATATATTAATACTAACTCAAAAACAGACGCACACACTAAAATTTTTCTATTTTCCATGATCTATTTGCATATTCATCAAAACTTTACCTGGAATTATATCATGAACTCGATTAGAGAGGGGAAAATGTGAAAAATATGACAGATTTAATTTGGTATTATTCCCCTTTAAGTCAACTCAAATTGGTCAACATTGTCCCCCTCACATTAAATCTGAAATATATGCCACACCCATATATATATGTTAGAGAATAATACCAATGAAACCCATCTCTAGACTGACCTGAAGGCATGAAGCTTCCTTCATTTTACATTCTTCTGCTTTTGTCTGTGCTCTCTCAATCACTCCATTGTTGCTGCCAGCCTGAACTTGACACTGTCACAGACTGCTCTTTCAATGACACAAAGAAAGTAGCATATGAATGCAATGGCTTCCAAAAGTCATGCACTTCCTTTGTAACTTTCAGATCCAATCCTCCCTATAATACCACTCTAAGCATTGCCAATCATCTTGCCTCTGAAGCTTCTTTCATAGCCTCCATCAACAACATATCAAGCAACACCAAGCACATTCCTTCTGATCAAATTGTTATTGTTCCAATTGATTGTTCCTGTTTGGGTGGCATCTACCAGCATCCTGCTTCATATGTGCTGAAGAAAGGTGATTCCTACTTTTTGGTGGCCAACAATTCTTATCAAGGCCTCGCCATTTGCCAGATGTTACGCCGGCAAAATTACGCCGACAAGGTCAATCTCACTATCGGTGAAGAAATTTCAGTTCCAGTCTTGTGTGCTTGTCCCACTGCTGACCAGATCTCAGGTGGGATCTCCTTCATGCTAGTTTACACAGTTGTCTTTGGGGATACACCCAAGTCAATTGCACAGTCCTTTGGTGTGAATCTACAGACTCTGATGACTGCTAACAATTTGAATTCAAACTCCATTATATATCCCTTCACAACTCTCTTAGTTCCACTCAAACCCTCCTCTTGTAATCTCAATCCGCATTTGTTCTACTGCACCTGTCCTTTCTCCCAGAAATACCTTCCAAATTCACGTTTCAACACTCCCAATTGTGATCATATTCAAACTGATGCTCATGGTTTCCCCATCAAATTGGTGGCTTCCCTAGGTAAATATCTTCTCAATCCTTCATAGCTCACTAGGCTTTTAGATAGAAAACTTGTGTCTAGACTCTAGAAATGTGTGCCAATCACACTCTCCTTGAGGTTTAAATTTTAAACAAACAATCACATCTGTTTAGAAATTAAATGAAGTTGAATTCAAACTAGGAGAACCCAGATAAAAAGGAAACTGTCGGATTTTTTTTTTTTTTAAAAAAAACAAACCAACACTCAGGGAATCAGAGTCCCCTTGTGCAGGTATATAACTTAGATATCAGATCTTATTACTGTCTCAAGCACAACCTTCTTTCCTATTTGTTTACGTAGTAGATCAAACCATAGATGTAATAAATTTTGGTGTTTATTTTTCAAGGATGGTTGATGATGCTATGACATGAACTATAGTGAATGATCACTAGATGTAAAGTTCTACACTTTCCAAGTATCTTATCTCTTATCAAAAAAAACAAAAGAAAGAAATAAAAATTACTCCTTCACACTTTAATCATGTACTTCCAGGTGTTGGTATTGGAGCTGGACTTTTGAGCTTATTTCTTTTGGGTCACAAGTTATATCAATACCTAAAACAAAAGCATGAAAGAGTTCGTAAGGAAAAATTGTTCAAGCAAAATGGCGGTCTCCTGCTACAAGAGAAGATGTCATGTTATGGAAGTGGAGACAAAGCAAGACTTTTTAAGGAGGAAGAGCTGGAACGAGCAACAGATAACTACAATCAAAGTAGGTTTCTTGGTCAAGGTGGGTTTGGAACTGTTTATAAAGGAATGTTACCAGATGGTACCATTGTTGCAGTTAAGAAGGCCAAAGAAATTGTGAGAAACCAGATTGAGACTTTCATTAACGAAGTGGTGATTCTATCCCAAATAAACCACAGGAACATTGTCAAACTATTGGGTTGGTGCCTAGAGACAGAAGCCCCGTCATTAGTGTATGAATTTATTCCCAATGGAACACTTTCTCACCACATCCATAACCAGGAACTTGAAGGAAGGCTTTCATGGGACACCCGTCTCAGAATTGCTTGTGAGGTTGCTGGGGCAGTGGCCTATATGCATTCTTCAGCTTCCATTCCTGTCTTTCATAGAGACATCAAGACTTCCAACATACTCCTGGATCATAAGTACAGTGCCAAAGTCTCTGATTTTGGGACCTCCAGATCAGTCCCAAATGATAGGACTCACTTAACCACAGTAGTTCAAGGCACTTTTGGGTACATTGATCCTGAATACTTCCAATCCAGTCAATTCACAGGTAAAAGTGATGTCTATAGTTTTGGGGTTGTACTTATAGAGCTCATTTCTGGAAGGAAACCCATTACCTTCTCAGAAGATCAAGGTCAGAACCTTGTAGCAGAATTTATTTCTTTGATGAAGGAGGACCGAGTTTTTGAGATTTTAGATACTAGAGTCGTTCATGAAGGAAGGAAAGATGATATTCTTAGTGTTGTGAATCTAGCAAAGAGATGCGTGAGACTGAATGGGAAGAAGAGACCCACAATGCAAGAGGTTTCAGCAGAGCTGGAAGGAATGAGAAAGATACAAAATTCTTCAGAGATCACTGATTGTTCTCTTGAATTTCCACATGATGTAACATCAGCTATAAGTGCCACTCGTCCTGAATCAGACCAAGAATCCAGAGAAGAAAGCATGTCATTAACGTTCCAAAGAGAATCCACATCCATCTGAAAGTAATGCAGATACCGACTACGTAGTCTTCCTTTTTATTTTGGATATGCAGGGTCCATGTAATCAATAAGTAGGATTAAGCCATTGACAAGCTTCAACAAAGCGCATCAAGAAAGAAGACTATATTTTATTTCTTACATGCAGAGTACATGCTCAGATATATAGTACTTAGTCTCAAATCTAGTTTTATAATGCTTGCTTGACCACCAACATCACTCAACTAACTAATAACTGTCTAAAAGTCAGAACATTCCCCTAAGCCTACATAACTTACTCATGGATCAACTAATGCCCTCCATTAAAATTCACCGACTAATGGCATGGCATTCTTTATGGAGGATTCGTTTCCCATTTCACATCCTCGTAGTCATTTGGAAATTATTACATCATGCACTTCCTCTGACATCAACTGTCCATACCCGCACTACAAAAACAAACTCCTAGCGACAGTGTCCTAACGAAAACTATGT
>JANTPZ010144868.1:0-22988 GCA_025593235.1 Vachellia pachyceras | reverse complement strand
TCTCTTTCATACCCACTTTTTCTTACTTTTTACCTCGAAATCTGTAAAAGCTATAACTTCCCAAACATAAATCACATTTCAAAACCTAGGTTTTACCTTGGAATCTGTGAAACCTAGGTTTCAAACCTAGCATCCAAACCAGCCCTTAGTCTCAAATCTAGTTTTATAATGCTTGCTTGACCACCAACATCACTCAACTAACTAATAACTGTCTAAAAGTCAGAACATTCCCCTAAGCCTACATAACTTACTCATGGATCAACTAATGCCCTCCATTAAAATTCACCGACTAATGGCATGGCATTCTTTATGGAGGATTCGTTTCCCATTTCACATCCTCGTAGTCATTTGGAAATTATTACATCATGCACTTCCTCTGACATCAACTGTCCATACCCGCACTACAAAAACAAACTCCTAGCGACAGTGTCCTAACGAAAACTATGTTAATCATGGTTAGAACATTGCCATTATAATGGTTGGTTAGTATAACTCTGGTTAAGACATCTTAATGATATTTTATTGAGAGAACTAATTAATTAGTCCTTCTATATTGAGGCCCATTCTGATAAGGCCCAGAAGAGCCCATAGCATTATAAATCATCTAGATTCTTCTGGAAAGTTTTTAAAACCTTGTACACACAATACATATTAGATAGCATTACACACTTTTCAAAACCCCTCTTTTGTAGTATCGGAGCAACATTAGCTCTAGCTCTCTTTTTTTCCCCAAAAATGTCTGACTCTCCTCCCAATGTCGCCTCCACTGCTACACCACCGAACACGGCTTCTTCTTCTTCTTCTTCAATAATCCTCACGACACCTCCCTCTACTCTTCTTCATTATGTTACTATTAAGCTCACTTATGATAACTATCTTATTTGGAGAGAAGAAATCCTTCCATATCTCTATGGCCAGCAACTCTTTGGCTATGTCGATGGTCCCTTTCCTCAGCCACCCCTTTGTCTTAGCTCTGGGCTTCCCAACCGTGCATACCTCTTTTGGTTCCAACAGGACCAGCTGGTTCTCTCTATTCTTCTTGCCTCCATTACTGAGATAATTATTCCTCAGTTTATTTGTCATCGCACATCACACGCCTCATGGCAGGCTCTCGAAACTTCTTGTTCTCAACAAACTCATGCCAAAATTGTTCATCTTCATCAGCAAATCACTGCTCTTAAGAAAGGGGGTGAGTCTGTATCAGAATATCACTGACGAGCAATGATCTCTCTTGCTGCTGGCGGCAAGCCTGTAGCATATGATGACTTTGTTACCTATCTCCTTGCTAGTCTTGGACCTGAATATGACACCATTGTCACCATCTTGGCTACCCAACGTGGAGTTCTCAGTCTTGAAGCCATTCTTAGTCATCTTTTGGTTTTTGAAGAACGCCTTAACCATTAGAACTCTATGAGATAGAAAAACGTGGGAGAACTGTTTTGTTAATCTGTTGAGCTACCAGAGCAGTGCCCAACCATTTCCATTTATAGCATTGTATTAGTGCCACATCAGCGTTTCTGTTGTAACATACTTGGCAGCACGCAAGAGTGCAACCGAAGACGGTTGTATGGTTACACTGTACAGATAATTAAAATTACAATAAGGATTATTTCCTAACATTCCCCCTCAAACGAGAGGGTGCAGCAAGCATCCCGAGTTTGTCTCTGAGTCTTTGAAAGCGTGACACGGTCAGGGCCTTTGTTAGGAGGTCTGCTATCTGATGCTCCGAGGGAATGTACCTTATCTGTATATGACCAGAGTGGACAAAGTCACGAATGAAGTGAATGTCGATATCTATATGTTTGCTTCTGGAGTGTTGTACAGGATTGCTTGCTAGAGCCTTGGCACTCATGTTGTCGCACCACATCACTGAAGGTCTGAGAAGAAATAAGCCAAGCTCTGTCATTAGTGAATTGAGCCATTTTACCTCAACAGCACCATCAGCAAGGACCCGATATTCGGACTCTGCACTGAATCTCGATACAACATGTTGTTTCTTGGAAGACCATGAGACCAAAGTTCCTCCAAAATAAATGCAGATTCCCCCTGTAGAACGTCTGTCATCTTCGTCTGTTGCCCAGTCAGCATCCGTGTACGCAGCCAACTGAAATGATTTAATTGGTGTTAGATGTAGACCAAGACTAACTGTCCCTTTCAGATATCGAAAAATTCGTTTGACTGCCTGAAAATGAGGCTCTCTTGGCTGAGAGAGAAATTGACTCAGTTTGTTCACGGAAAACGCAATATCCGGTCGAGTTATGGTTAAATATTGAAGAGAACCGATGGCTTGACGATAAAGAGTGGGATTTTTCATCAGTTCTCCATCTGTCATTGAGAATTTGTGGCCTGTGACCATAGGAGTTGCAACAAGAGCACACTCAAGCATTCCGAACTTCTTCAGTAAATCCAAGACATACTTAGTCTGACCAAGATGGATACCAGATCTATCTCTATGAATTTCGAGACCCATAAAATAATATAATGGACCCAAATCTTTCAACATGAATAATGAATTCAACTTTTCAACAAAGCTGTCAATATATCCTGAATTGTTACCTGTTACCAATATATCATCAACATATATTAGAACATATATCATCAGCTTTGGTTTATGTAGAGTGAAGAGAGACATGTCACTTCTGGAATCCCCATTGAAGTAGAGTGATGCGCATCCTTTCAAACCAAGCCCTAGGTGCTTGTTTTAGCCCATAAATTGCCTTGACCAATCTGCAAACATGATGAGGATGTTGAGGATCAACAAAACCATCCGGTTGCCTCATATAAACTTCTTCCTTCAAGTATCCATTTAGGAAAGCGTTATTTACATCCAGCTGCTTGATAGGCTAGTTAAGTGTTACTACCATAGTCAAAACCACTCTAATGGTTGTGGTTTTAATGACTGGACTGAAGGTCTCTCCAAAGTCCACCCCTGGTGTTTGTTGGAATCCTTTGGCCACAAGTCTGGCCTTGTGCTTGAGAATGGTTGAATTAGCTTTGAACTTGGTTTTAAAGACCCATTTGCAGTCTATTACCTTTTGCCCATTGATGGAACTAACTGCCAAGTGTGATTTCTTATGAGAGCACGAAATTCTTCTGACATTGCTTGACGCCAGTGGCTGACCTGAAGAGCTTGCTGCACATAATGTGGTTCAGATGCTCTGGCTGACAGATGCTCTGAGACAATCCCACAAATGGATGTTTGGGCTTAGTAATCCCATCTTTTGCCCGAGTGACCATAGGATGTTCATTAATGGGTTGTATAGTGGGCTGAGGACTGGTTTGTTCTGATCTGTTGGAAGCTTCTGATGTAGACTTGACTGATGTTGCAAGAGTACTGGCTGACAGCTCAGGTGCTGGTGAGGTATCACCATTCTCATTGTTCATAGACATGCTGAAGGTTGGTGAATTTGTTCCAGTGCTAGTATTCATAATTGATGGCGACTGTATGATCATTGGTAAAGAGGTGCCATTCTCTATATGTCTGGCCCTAGTGCTGCAGAAATCCGAACCTGAGGCAAAATGAAAAACTGATGGATCAAACACCACATGCCTAGATATAAAAATCTTCCCAGATGAGCTAAGGCACCTATGACATTTATGTTGAGGAGCAATACCCAAATAAACACATTTTTGGCTGTGAAACTGAAATTTATGAGAGTTGAATGGCTTAAGGCAAGGGTAGAAAGCACAACCAAATGGTTGTAGTGTCTTGTAGTCAGGTTCCTTCTTGAGAAGTTGAAATAGCGGGGTTGTGTTGCTCAAGACTGGTGTTGGTAGTCTGTTGATGATAAAGACAACCATTTGGAATGCTTCAACCCAATAAGACAGTGACATATTTGCTTGAGCCAGCAGTGTTAATCCCATTTCAACCACATGTCGATGCTTTCGTTCAGCTCGTCCATTTTGTGCTGAAGTGTAGGGGCATGTGAAGCGCATCTGTATTCCAGCTTCTTGTGCAATGGGTACCAAGGGTTTAAATTCAGAACCATTGTCACATTGAATGAATTTTATCTTGGAGCTGAATTGATTCTCAACTTGTGCCCGAAATATTTTGAAAGCATATATAGTATAACTCTTATGTTTAAGTGGATATATCCAAGTATATCGGCTGAAGTCATCAACAAACAATATGTAGAATCTGTGACCACCAGAGGAACATATTGGAGATGGTCCCCACAAGTCCGTGTGTATAAGCTCAAGTGGGTGAGAGGCTCGAGAAACTGAAGCGGAGAAAGGCAACAATCTTGATTTACCGAATTGGCAAGCCTCACAAACATATTTATCATTGATTTCAAAATTTGCATTACATTTTTGCATAACCAGTTTCAGAATTTTAAGACTAGGGTGACCCAATGCACGATGAAATTTAACAAAATCATTATCTAAACTCAGTGAATTACATTGAGCTACAGATTCCTCATGTCTCTTTCTTTCACTGCTCTTCATTGGATACAACCCTTGGTGTGTTGTTCCTTGTATTAACAGCTGGCCGGTTTCCTTGTCCTTCACATTGCAGCCAGTGTCAATAAAGGAAACCCATACTTGATTATCTTTGATCAATCTATTAACACTCATCAGATTTTTGGAGGCAATGGGCACATATAAGACATCCTTTAGACGCAGTTTAGATTGAGAACAAGGAATAGACAGAGCCAATGCCCATAACAGGTGTCCTCTGATCAGTGCATGTGAGTAATGAAAGCTTACCAACAGGATTGATGGAGTCCAACTTATCTGAGTGAGGTGTCACATGATAGTTGGCCCTACTGTCCATATACCATGTAGGATATGAAACAGAATAAGGATTAGCATAATGAGCTTGGGGATTGAAGTTACCATGCGAAGTGTTAAAGTTCTGTGTATGATTAAAATCTGAAGCACGTTGATAGCAGGTTGCAACTGTGTGCCCCGAGCGGTTGCAGTAGCGGCAAAAAGATCTACCATAACGTCCCCAGCCATTTCCACGACGTCCACGTCCTCTTCCTCCTCGAAAGCGATTTCCTCGCCAGACTGAGCGTCCTGATCCAAATTCCATGTGCCGTGGAGGATCAGCACGACTACCATCATATGACTGGGCAACATTAGCAGATGGTTGTACAGATAGAGAGGAAAAATGAGATAGCTGATTGAGACAACTTTCAAATGCAAGCAGAGCAGCTTGCACTTCAACCCAAGTAATGCCGGTCTTGTCCAGAAGCTTGACAACTATAGCATTATAATCTGCATCCAGTCCGTTTAGTGTGTGCAGAATGAGATCATTTGTGGCAACAGGAGATCTAGCTAAAGTAAGTTCATCAGCCAGCGTTTTCATCTTGTTTAAATACTCATCCATCTTGAGAGTATTTTTCCTAGTTTGATGGAGCTCGTTTTTGATAACCATGACATGAGCCTTTGTAGCAGCGCACGTTAATTCTTTGGCAGCCATCCAAAGATCCTCAGCAATTTTGCAGTGAAGCAGCAGCACAGCAACGTCCTGAGTCATTGTATTACGCAGCCATCCGACAAGGAGTCGGTCGACGGAGAACCAGGCAATGAACGCTGGATTAGGAATTGAGCCATCAGTGAGAAATCAAGCAGGAGCACTTATAGTTCTATTTATGTGAGCCTATAATTGATTTCCCTCTATCAGTGGGAGAACAATAGATTCCCAAACCAAGAAGTTGCTGCGATCCAACTTGATAGCAGAGGTTTGACCTGAGGAGCTAAAGAGAGCGTACGTTCTTGCAGATGCAGAAGATGAGGACGTCGAGGAGGTTGAATTATCGGAGGTTGATGAAGTCAACATGGTGACGATCTGCTCTGATACCAAGATAGAAAAACGCGGGAGAACTGTTTTGTTAATCTGTTGAGCTACCAGAGCATTGCCCAACCATTTCCATTTATAGCATTGTATTAGTGCCACATCAACGTTTCTGTTGTAACAGACTTGGCAGCACGCAAGAGTGCAACCGAAGACGGTTGCATGGTTACACTGTACAGATAATTAAAATTACAATAAGGATTATTTCCTAACACTATGCCTCTTGAAATTACTCCCAACGTAGCTTCCAGAAGTCCCACAGGTGGACTAGTATTCTCCTGAGGAGGACGTGGGGGTCACCTTTCTTTCTTTGTTTTCTTTTTTTGAGTGAAAAGCTTTATTATTAACGGAATGATTACAGAGTGTCTAACAAAATTAACAAGAGGAAAATAGAAAAAATACAATCATCAACACTAATATGCTGTGAAAACAAGAGGAGATCAATCAGGTGGAATAAAATCACAAAATCCAAACGCTTGGATTGAGTGATCGGCTAGAGCAAGAGCTTCATTGACCAATCTTGGTGCTGAAGTATCTTCATCACTAAATATTCGAAGGTTCCTTGCAGTCCAGAGTTTCCAGCAGAGTATTCCAAAAGCGGTGCACCATCGAGGGTTGCTGTTATTCATCTTCATGTTGGCATGTAACCAGCTTGAGAAAGGCATAGTGCTGAAACCTGGCAGCATCTTATTTGCCACGATAAGAGACCAACATTGTCTCAGAACGTGGTCTATATCCTCAGGCCCTTGTCCACATATTCCGTAGCTATCGTCATCTGCCATATGCCTTCCACTCTTTCCATATTAGTGACGAGTTTGTTCTTAAGTACCAACCATAGGAAGGTTCTAATTCTTTGGGGTCCTTTCCATTTCCAAGCGAGGCTCCATGATGTGCTCTCATCATTCCGCTGGTCTTGCATGACCAGTTCATATGTAGATTTAATAGTTGGTTGGTACCCAGCACCAAACGATGTTATCATGGGCACCTTGGCGCCATGGGGAAAGATAATGCGATGAGAGAGGCTTGAACTCTGAACCTCTGAATCACTCAACTAAGCTATGAGACCAATAACATTGAACACAGTCTCCTCGGTCCTGGTCATGGAGTCACTCCTCGTATTACCTTTAGAGGACGTGGAGGTGGCCGGTCTTTTAGAGAAGAGGCAGATACTCCTATTTTCAACTATACACAGATGTTCCATGCCAGATATGTGAAAAATTCGGCCACACAGCAAAAACTTGCTATGAACTCTCAAACCACTTTATCCCAGCTCTTCCACCTCCATCTTCCTCTGCTAACTAAGACTTCTCTTCAATGGATGGTTCCCTTTGGTACCAATATATTGGTGCCACTCACCACATGACCAATGACCTCTCCAAACTTAATTTATTTGCTGATCCATATAATGGAAATGACTCTATCTCTGTTAGCAATGGCTCCACCATGCCCATACAGCATCAAGGATCTGGAATATTGTCTACTTCTTCTGGCAAATTTCTTCTCTCTGACTCTATCTGTTTCCGAAAATTTGTTATCTGTTAAACAATTTTGAGATGATAATGATGTCTTTTGAGTTTCACTCTAATTATTTCTGTGTGAAGGATGCACAAACAAAGCAAATCCTTCTTGAAGCCCCAGTCTTAGGCATCTCTATCCAAACACGTTCTCCAACTCCACTTTTCCTCAAGCCCATTCAGTTGTTCGTTTACCCGCACTACCCTCATCATGTCTGCAAGTTACGTCGTGCTCTGTATGGTCTCAAGCAGGCACCAAGGGCCTGATTTGATCGTTTAACCTCTCGTCTCTCTGAACTGGGTTTTCATGCCTCTAAATCTAACTCTTCTCTCTTTATCTGTCACAACTCTCAATGCACCATATACATTCTTATTTATGCGGATGATATTATTATCACCGGTTCCTCTTCCCTTGCCTTCCAAGAACAACCTTAAGTTCTCTTCCCATTAAAAATCTCAGTCGTCTTCGTTACTTCCTTGGTATTGAGGTCTTACCTTCACCATTCGGTCTTGTTCTTTCCCAAAAAAAATGCATCCTTGATCTTCTTACCAAACACAAAATTGTTAATGCTCGTCCTGTCTCCACTCCTATGTCCTCTAGTATCTCTCTTGCTGCTCTTCATGGTACTGACTTTTCTGACCCATACTTCTATAGTAGCATTGTAGGTAGTCTTCAATACCTTAACTTCACTAGACCATATATTACCTTTGCTGCCAACAAAGTTTGCCAATTCATGCATAACCAAAAGGATCATCATTGGAACGAATCCTTCGCTACCTACGTGACACTATTAATCATGCTCTTCATCTAAAAAACTCGTCCTCTCTTACGCTCTCTGTCTTCTCTGATGCTGACTGGGAAAGAAATCCGGATGACTCTCGCTCCACAGGAGCATTTGCTTTCTATTTGGGTCTAAATTTAGTAACTTGGATCTCCAAGAAACAACCACATTGTCATTATCTCATTTGGGAGCACGGTGAAAAAATATTTTTACCATTTACAAGGTAAATGTGTGAAGAAGATTATCTCGTTTTGCGAAAAAGCACTGTTAGTACATTTGGCTTTTCCAAATGTGATTCCAAACAGCGCCAATGTTAGGTTTAGAGTTATTGAGAGTTGAGAGAATGATGGAGGTGCCGCTTGTCTTGAGTCTGGGTCCTCTTGGCGCCTAGCATATAGTCTCACATGGAGGAATTGAAGCATGCTGTTTCTCCAAAATTTCACCATCTTCTTCTTCAGGCGTGCTAATGAAGGGCCTCTACATGAGAACCACAAGCTTTGAGGAATGATGTTTCCATGAATTTTCCAGTCTCAAATCTTTGGGTTTACATCGCTCCTTCTCTTCTTCAACCTCCACCATCTCCAATGTAATCACTGAAATCATCTTTAGTTCAGATTTTTCAACTATTACGAGTTTCGTTGCTCCTTTCCTCCTTCTCCTTCTCCCCTCCTCTTTGCACCCTACTGTCAATCTACAACTGCATCTGTTTTTTTTTAAAAAAAAAAAAGTAACCTAGCTAACTAGTCAGACATTAAAAAAATTACGAGCATATAAAGTCGTTTCCCCCTTCTTTACCTTGCTCGATGTTTTTCTATATATTCCCTGATGTACTATATAAATTACTTTATCAGTGTAGAGGATCAGTTTGGCAATAAAAGGTGCATAGGCAACAGCTTCCTTTTTGACATTTAAAAACCATCACCAATGAGCACAAACTATCCACACACCCAAGGTGAAGAAGCTAAAAAGATCAATTAAATATTTCATTCCTGCTATAGATCATGCTAGAACCTAAAATGCCTTAAATACTGAAACAAGTTAGGCAAAAGCCCTTTCATCACCTCCTCCATAATGAAGTACAGCTGTTCGGGATTGGAGGGCAACAAAAAAGGCGAAACAAAGTAAAATGATAATTGTGAAATTGGCATGTCATGTCTAGAGTTTACTAACTAGAAAACAAATCAATCTTCCCACAATTTTCTCACTCATGTCTGCGGATGATAAAATAAAAACCACAAGTTACCAGCAATTTCACCACTTGCACGTAACAATTGCTATGTCTCCAGGAAATAGATCCCTGATCAAGATGTCCCAATTTTTCTCCAGGCCAATATAAGTAGTTAGTAGCCATTGATCTGAGGTCTCGCAGGAGGGCCAACAAGCCGTGAAAATGGGATTTGTGTGAGTCCAGTGTTCGGACCCCTTTGACCTGAAAACTGATCATTCGCTTTCGGATCAGAGACAGATCTGGAGAATGCTTGGGCAAGGTCAACTGCTGAAGCTGCTTTACTGTGGCGTGCACCAATGTCAGAAGATGATTTTGGCTCCTCAACAGGCTTACGCCATGTCTCAGGTGAAGGTTGTCTCTCAGAGACCTGCTGCCTCTCAGTCTCTCTCATGTTCCTTCGGTTATCACGCCAATTCCTCCCCTGCACAATACCCCTCTCAGCTTCTACTCTCTGCTCCTTCTTTTCCAGCCTTTTTATGGCCCTTTGATCATGAAGAGTATTCTGGGTTTTTTCAACATGGGTCGACCGATCCAGAGCATTCTCAGCCCTCCCAATATTATACTCGACCCTACCAACAAAAGAAAAAAGGCAAAAGAAAGAATTAAGTATGAATTGTGATCCAGAATTTGATCCCCATTAAAGACAAATGAACCACAATCAGACACAAAACAAGCAACTACCTATTTGAATGTTCAGCCACATCATAATCCTTAGTAGCACCATTATCAATCCCTCGCTCCTTCAGAACCTGAAAAACAAATTATGGAAATAATCGGGCTGAAAAATATGAAGGCAAGCAGAGAGGAGGATAAAACAATACAAAGAAAGAACCATCGCCAGTCACTAACATTGACAAAAAAGGAAAGATGTCATGACAGCAGAAAGAGTTTCACTTGAGAAAAGGAAAACTGCATTTTGAAAGAGCAAGCAACGAAAATATGTTAACCTGAATTTGGATCCCCTGAAGTACTTCATGAAATGAAGTAGAGAGAGACAGAAACGGAAGAATGGGTTCCACTTTAAGTGGTTTCGTAAGTATGAAGCGATCCGTCGTTTTGTTTTCATCTCTCTATTCCACCATGGTAAAGTACCTTAGAAGATCCAAATTCATACCAATTCACCTGTCCGAAATAACTATATAAAAATAATGAACAGTTTTTAACTAATTCATAACAATTAAAGAAAACTAACCAGCAAACTTGTTCAATTAAAGAGTGATATGTGGTATAGGTAGTGGCATGGTTCAAAACCATCTTGATATAACAAAAAATATGTTAACAATATTAAACTTACCAGTTCTCGAGGTCGAGCACCACCAAATAAAGCATTCCTGAATGATTTGCGTCAGTTGCATATTTAGACAAATAAGCAATATTAATAAATATAGGGAAAACAAAACTATTGGTCCACAAAATTTCACCAAATTCACAATTTGGTCCCCATGTTTTAATTGCTATTAAAACAATCCTTCGAGTTTCAAATACTAACAAATTTAATCCTTGCCATACTGAGCATTAATAAAATAGAAAGTTATTAATGTTGTTTCTTTTTTAAGCCCGGGAAAGTTAATAATGTTGTTATGCGAGTGCAAATCGTGCAAATGTTAAATTACTTGGTTACATAAGGTAATTGATGTTATGACGTAACAACCATGCTCAGTATTAAGCAGTAAGCACAAGGATGAAAACTGTACAAGTACTTGAAACTTTAAGGACCAGTTCAGTACAAATTAAAACAAAGGGACCAAATTGTAAATTGGGTGAAAATTTGAGGATTAATAGTTCCATATTCCCATTAAATGTACTGGATAAACTAGCTGAAAATAACTCATACTATTTCATAGCCATAAGTTTGACAATACAAAAGGTAGCAACGCATTAGACAAATCATGTGAAATTGCCGAATGAAAACAAACAAGATGAGAATCTAGGAAACAACTAATTTCAACATGATCATTTCTTCACAAACTTGTATTCTTGATTTTGAGCAATAGGAGAACGCCCATCAAATTGGCAGTTCAAGAACAATGACATTTAAACTATAAAGTAATTCATCTTTAAGAAACTTAAAGGTCAAGCATAAATTTCTGGACTTTTATTGTTTGATATAACATTCTAAGGTATCATAAACTATTGGGTAAAGGGGCAAAGATAACCCAGAATTTTTTGAGAATGGACATTAGGCAAACGGAAGTTGTAGGGGAGCCATTTTAGACCCAAAAGTTTTAAAATAGGGCATTTTCACCCCACCATTAAAAATGTCAACTTTTTTTTTTTGCCACAATTAAAAATGTCAACTTTGACAGTCACACTTTCAATGAATAAGTTAGTCAACTTTGACAATCAACGTTAACATGAGGTGGACTATTAGATCTATATTTTGCGTTCAGGAGCGCCAAAGAGGATTAAAAGCCCACCCCCCCCAAAAAAAATCTAATTTAGCTTTTCCTATAACGATGCAGTGTGGTGTTGGAAAACTCTTTCAGATGAAAGAATACATTGAAACATATATACTCTGCATTCCTCTCGTCACTTTATCAAGGTCATGAATAAGAATTGTTTAGGGTAAAACGGCAAAAATAATAGGGAAGTTTTGGCGAATGGGTACTAGGTACACAGAAGTTGTTGGGGGTCATTATGAACCGGATACCATGCTCAACGAAGCAAAATGTTTGAAGAGAATATTGGTAACAAGATATGACTTTTGATATTCATCTACCCAGCACAATCTCAAAGATTGCAAGGGGGACGACAAAGTGTAATAATAAGATATGGTTTTTTATACTCATCTGCCTGGGACAATCAAAGATTGAAAGGGGGGCGGAAAATAAGAAATAATTATAAAATAATTTTGACTTGTATAACATAAATAAACTAACACTCCAAAAAAATAGAAAATATCAAAGAATAATATATCATAGGAGACCATGAATGACAAAATAAAGGGTAAATGAAAATTGGATTGCATTAAGAGCTAAAAACAATTATCGAAGAAATACAAATAAAATAATAATAGTTTTGACTCACATAATAAATTGAACTTTAACTCGGGTAAAGTATAGATTGAAATATAATAGAGGGGGGAACTGAGAATGACAAAAAATAAAGGGAAAGATATAAAAAGAAAATAAGTCTGAATTACAGATGCCAGAACCAGACAACAAACTGATGAAAGTTTACAATCATAGCTGTAATTCCATGGAGCCTAAAGCCCCAGATGGATCTTGAAATGATGATCAATGACACTAAGCCTCACATGCATGTTTAGGAGACAGAACATAATGCATATGAGATCCAGGAAAAGGGAGAGAGAGACAGATGGCTTCGGATGAGTTCCATTAGGAAAGGGTTGATAGTGATATGCCAAATGCAAAAGTCAAGGGAAAATGATTCATTTACAGACACAGAGAAGCTTCAAATGCACAAAATCCACATTAATTGTTTTACTTCAAGAATTAAAACTCATTATTCGTGTAATCAAGAAAAAGGAGGTCAAAAATCAACAAGTTTCATCAAGAATTTAGTTATTCATATTTCATATTATTTGCAAAATCACAAGCAAAGAAAATGCTCTACAAGCACCCCCTTACACAATTGTCATTAAGCACTCTTCTTCTGCCAAAAGCAATTCGAGTCCCAAAAGTTACTTAAGTTTCAAAGCAATTAAAGGACCAAATGACCAAACACTAAATTTCAAAAAAACTTATCAGAATACTTAACAAGTACAGGCTAATTGATATAAAAAAACGAGTACAGGCTAATGATGTGCCTGAAATACTTAACAATAACAGACAGACACTAGTATGTTCAATTTGAACAGTTCAAATTAATTAATCCAATGTTATTTAATTCCCTTTAGAATTATGAACGTTGCAATTTGAAAAAATATATCCTTTCATCTTTTAATCCAAATGAAGTTGCTCCCACAATTAAAAGAAAGTACATGACAATATCATGGTCTCTAAACCCAATGAAAATGTTTCAAAGAAGGCAGGTTGCTTGCACATAAGAAAGATATAGGCATATGGCAAGGTTAAAAAATTCCCAAACCACTACACCAATAACTTTTACCTTTCTCTATCAACATTTCCTTCCAATTGATCAAGAGGCTGCGACCGAGGCTTCAAATTCAGCTTTGGGCGCAGTCCTACCTCCTTCCCAATCTCAGTCAAAGTTGAGACAGGCTTCACAAGATTGGCAAGGGTATGCACCGCATGAACAGTTTCAACGTGGCCAGCATCACTCAATCGAGCAGATCCCTTCAATGGTGGAGGAAACAAAGAAATCATTAAGACCACTTTGTTCTACAGAAAAATGAAGTCTCTAAGTTGACCGAGTGGATACCTGTACATAATCATACACAGGGGACTCTGAATTATCCAAAGGCGTTGTCCTACTCCGAGGTAGCAACTTCAATTTAGGTCGCTCTGCTGGTTCAGAAGGCATTGGGTGTTGAAACTCAGACTTGCCAAGTTTGCCATCCTGCTCAACACCATCAGTATGATAAGCAATACTTCTTGGCCGTGCTTCAGAGTACCTGGAAGCCCCAGACCTTTCATAATCCAGTAACTCGTTTCTACCACCTTGCATCTGGTCACTGATAAGTAGACTCTTTTCAGCCTGTCTAGCTATTATTACATCGTTATACCCCTTTTCACCCAAAGTATCCATCCTACTGTAGACATTATTACTGGCAACATTGCCAAATGATGCACTCTCTACTTCAGACGATTTAACCACCTCAATATCTGTCTGATAGTGAACTGTCTTCGACTGCCATCTACCAGAAGACACCTTATCAATAGCACTTCCATGAGCCAACTTGGAAACTGAATTAGGACTGGACCAAGCAGTTGGCTCAGCAGCACTCGCCACCTCCTTCCTCATTGACCATGCATTTGGATAAATCCCAGCAGTTCCCTGCTCCTGAATACCTCCTCCTAAATGCTGAGAACTCTCTCTCACATGAATTGCCTTGGTAAGACTTGCAGAGTAAGAATTCGCAGTACCAAAAGAAGTTTGAGACACTGGAGCTACTTGCCGACTCAAGGAACTTTTTCCCACTCCATACTCGGGCTTCATTTCAACACGAGAAGGTGGGGGCCGGATACTATCATCACTAACTGTTCTTCGAGGGGCTGAGATACCATCAAGTGGCTTACGCTCATCTTCATCAAAATTCCGGCCAATTTGAGCAGTGTGGGTGAGAAACGGGGTTTTATCATCGTAATGCATAGTTGCCGGGGACGTTTGTGGGCGAGACCGATGATCAGAACGACCCATTGGAATTCCCCATGAGGAGGGTCGGTCATGCGCAGAACGATCAGATCTGTCAAATTAGGTTAAAAAGTCAAAAGGGTTTTGCATAGACAAGTTCGTAAATTGGTAGAAAATAAGTAACCTAAAGCAAAAATGAAGCATAAAAAATCACAACCAACAGATCCAATTTCCCTCAAACACCATAGTAATTCAAGCACTTACTACAAGAGCGTCAATTGATATAGTTTAGATAACCAATTTATGGATAGTCCCGTAAACCTAAGAAAAAACTGCTAATTTAAATCAAGAAGATCAAACAAAGGGAAAGTACGATAAAGAACACTTACACGCCGGGCGCGGAAGGGAGAGGGAGATCAGTGGGAATCGAACCTCCATGAAAGTCTTTGAGGGTCATGGTATTGCCACTAACCTTCTTCCTCGACATTATCTCCCCCTCCCTCTTGCCCACCGCCTCTCAAAAACAAAGTTTCGGTGCCTGATTCCTCAACTAATCGCTCTACTCCTTCTCGTAGAAACTTTCGAGGACGCGAAGCACAGAGAGGGCGAGGAGTGGAGAAGAAGAACACCCCCGCGAGTGCAAGGAAAGGGATCGTCAACAAGGAACGAACACGAGAAAAGAGGCGCAGAGACCTGGCTTTCGCTTTGGGCTTCGACTCTCTGTCTGCGAACTCACGGGGCTCAGGGATGCGGTGGGCCAACGAGATTTGAGTCTCTGCCTATGAAGGCACTTCAATGTGTTTTCTCTTATTTTCTTTTCTTCTTTTTGTAATGAGTTTGGGTTCGGTGTTAGCACCCAAGATTTCGCCACTTCAACATAATAGAAAGCCTAGTATTCATTTTTCATGCTACCTATGCCTTATTTGATGGGTAGAGGTGAGGATTGTGTTTTCACTAAAAATCAAAATACTGAAATTCAACCGACGGTTGGTTGGATCAAGTGGTAAGCGGCTTGTTCCAGCTTAAGTAAGGTCTCGAGTTCGAGTCTTTGTGTATGCAGTAACCACCGTTGGGAGACTCACCCACCATTTCCAGGTGCGCGACGCAGATCGGGTCCGGATTAGTCGGGGGGAAGCTCCGGAAACCGGACTGGAAACAAAAAAAAATACTGAAATTCATGTAAAATAAAAATTGAAACGAAATCAATCAAAATAATTAACCGAGTCGAAATAACCAAATTATTTTGGTATATTTTTCGGTTAACACAATTAACCGAAATATTTAATAATTCACTAGTATAAATATAATATAATAATTTCTGAATATATTATAATAATATTTAATAATATATGTAATAAATATAATAATATATATGTAATAATAATTAATAATTTATTAAATTAAAACATATATTATATATAAAATTTGGTTTTTGGGTTAAAACCAAAAAAATTTCATGGACACCGAACCGAAAATAGAGTTATCACAAAATAAAAATGAAAAATAAACCGAAAACCGAATAAACCGAACCAAAAGAACTTATTTGAGTTCAGTTTTGATTTGTTTTTACTCACCCTTTTGGTTGGAGTTTTTTTAGGGAAGGTTAGGAGTTTTTTAGTGTAGAGACATATTGTAAACTCTTTGATAAGAGCAATACAGAAGCCAAAATGATGGCAACATGATGGCTTTCTTATATTTTATTTGGATCATGATATACTCAGAATGATGTGCCTTATGTGTGTGTGTGTGTGTGTGTGTAAATAGGCCAATGAAAACAACACTTTAAGTAAAAGGGAGACTTTGATCTCTTTGTTGTCAACTTGTAGTTTAAGTTGTAATGCTATCCAATTTGTATTTAAAAAAGATTAAAAGTTAACACTTGTTTTTGAAAAATAATTCACTTAAGTTTTCTAAAATTTATAAATTAATTTTAGCTCTTACATCCACTCCTAGCACCCCAAGAAATAATATATATTATCGTGTGTGTGTGTGTGTTTTGAAAACAACACTACAACAGTCGCATCAGTATTTTAAGTAAAATAATGGCCAAGTGTCCAGATGTATCATTAAAATATTAATTTTTGAAATAAGTTTTGATTTTCCAAAATGGACAAATAAATAGTTGTTGGGAATATTTGCTGAAATATTCAAATCAATAAAATCGCAACTTCCTAGTTTTCATCACTTTTGATCAATCCCTCATTCCTCTTTGTTTTTATCTTTCATCCGAACCTTCCTCTCTCATTATCTTACAAAGAAGATTAGACTTGAGCATGATGGGGGAAATTATGTTTTGTATCATTGCAATACTTTTGCTTTCAGTGACCCTTTGGCAACAAAAATTTTAAAATGTTTTTTTTAAAATCTTGAAACTCCCATCACAAGGCATAATGAGGGTGGGAACTAAATAAATATTTGTAAGGTGTAAATTCCCATTTTTTTTGTAAATATCCTAATTTTAGTTATAAATTCCCTTATTCTACTTGTTGATGCAGATCTAGACTTTTGCATCAATGGGAGTTATAAATTTCCTTATATTTCTTATAAATTACCTAATTTTAGTCGTGAATCCCCTTGTTCTACTTGTGCACTTAATGCAAGTTGTAAATTTCCTCATCTTTTTTTTTTACAAAATAGCCTAATTTTGATTGTTGGAGGTGAGACAAAAAAACTTTCCGAGAAGAGATCCCTAAGAGCATGCTCTTTACTAATAATATAATTTTTTCGGACAAATCAATGGAAGAGATTAACTCTAAACTTGATATTAGGGGAAGGGCTTTGGAGTCAAAAGGACTTTCGTCTAAGTAGGAGTAAGACAAAATACATGCAATGCAATTTTAATAAGAGACAAGGTGGAAGTGACTTGGAGGTGACAATGAGAATTAAAGTATTTCATAAGTGATAAAGTTTAGATATTTAGGATCAATTATACAAAATGATGGTGAAATTGATGATGATGTTAATCATAAAATTCAAGCTAGATGGTGTGAATGAAGGCAAGCTACTAAAGTTATTTTTGGTCAAAGAGTACCTAAAAGAGTAAAGGAAAGTTTATCATACGACTATAAGGCCAATATTACTATATAGTAGTTGATGTTGGGCTTTAAAGGAACAACATGAGCATAACGTGGGGGTCGCTAAGATGGATGTGTAATCATACAAAAATAGATATAATTCGTAATGTTGAAATTCGTGGACTTGTTGATGTGGTAACCATTGAGGAGAAAATGGCGGAGAATTGTTTGAGGTGATTTGGATATGTGCAAAAAAGGCCATTGGAGGCACCAATAAAGAAGGTGAACCACACAGTGTGAAGTTATCTGAGAACGAGTAGAAGAAGATCGAAACGCACTCTCAATGAGCTATAAAGAGAGAGATTTTTTGTTAATAATCTATCTAATGATATGGTTTATGATAGAGCGCAATAACATCATTTGATCTACGCAACCAACCTTACCTAATGGGACCAAAGTTTATTGTTGTTGTTCATGCAAAGATTGACGCTGGTATTTATGAGAGTTGTAAATTTGCTCGTTTCTTGTAAATGACTTAATTTTAGTTGCAAATCCCCTTAGTCGTAGTTTAATATATGGACACTTGCATTTGTTTTGATACATACATTATTTTTTGCATTGTATGATGAAAATGTTTGGATGGCTTGGAGGCCTCCATTGCTCTAGCAACAAATGACCCTTTTAACATTAGTCCCTTTGTTTGGGCCTTGGGAATTATTTGAATGAGTAGATTAACTGAATCGGCTTTGTTTGTTAGACGAATATTTTCCCCCCAACTAGCAAGGCAAGCATTGAGCTTGTATGTTACAACAAAACGCTAATCCGCTTAACCATCATGATTGAGTTTAATATAAGGAAGTAATCCTTCACATTATAGTAAGTATATCAATATTCAAATTCTTGCTGAAAGAAGAGCTCATTTTTAATACTCAATAGTGCATAAAACATTATTGCATTTGATATGATACGAATATACATATGTTTAATAAAGAAACAATAAAACCTTACTAATGAGAGTTGGGTCTAGCCAAAGACCAAAGAAATTAATCCCTCACAATGTAGTAAACCAATGTTTGAAACCTTGTTAGGAGATGTAATCCTATTTAATATATGATAGTGCTACTAACAAGATAGCCTCAACTACGGCTATAAGAGAACATAACAAAAAATATCAATACAAATAAATCTTCCCTAGAAAAGAATAATCAGATAATTAATTGTGTCATAAAATAACAATTATTGCTGCTGGTGAATGTTTTTCTGCAATGTGCATTGATTTTTAGGATCAAAGTCATCTAATTGACCATAAAGTTTTTTCCAGTTATCCGAAGATGCTTTGTTGTCCGAAAATGCCAGATGTGTGACTTTGACTTCTCATGACCTTCCAAAATTTCCTGCACACAGGTGTCAACTTCTTGCTTGAAGTACAATACATATAAATCGATGCCAGGTTGATTCAACCACGCAAGTTTGATACAAGGTAGAGGACAAATGGAGGAAATTATTATTAACTATTAATATAAGAAAATAATAACAACCAAGGCTCAAGATGCCAAGTTCATTTACGGTACTCTTTTTTATCATCCAAAAGAGCAAAATACAAGGGAAAAGGAAAAGAACCAGAAATGAAATTTTCATCCTTAATGGCCCTTGCCTGCGCTTGATCCCCATTTCATATTAAATTTGCAAAACAGATTGGGAAAGAAGGATTGTTTCCCATTTTCTAATTATAAACAGTTAAACAAACAAATAGTTACATGAATAATTGAATATATGATCAATACACCAACAAAGCACTTGGTATGCATGGGGGTTCACATGATATTATGACATTTTTAGCTACCAAATGGACGCTCTAGAGAGAATAGTATCTCATGCAGAGGGTCAAACTATGTGAGCCCTAAATACTAAAAGGCCCTTCCAAGTTGATGAATACATTTATGATGAATAAAAAACATAAAAAAATGCTATCGTTTACACTCTATGGTACTTGTTTGAGATCACGACTAGATACCCTAAAAGAATTTATTCAAACAATTCGATTATTGGTGAGAGCATTCTCTTGTCAGCTACCACATCAATTGAACTTCAAAGTATTCTCTTTCTCGTTTGACACGACTATACAGTGCAAAAGCACTTAAAATAAGCCCAAAAAAGAAAAAACTAAACCAAACAAGCACAAAGTCAATTGAGCTTGTGGAATGTTGGTGAGAGCATTCTCTTATTAGCTACCACATCCTGAGTTCACCTTGGCAGTAAGAATTAAAAAAAATAAGATATACAATGTCTATTCTTTGACCATTATTATTTTTATTTAAGGATATGTGTGACATTTTCCATTTATACACATACAAGCCTTATCCCGCTAAAATTGATTAACCACATGGATCATATGACAACATTACAATCTATCATCAACTAACTTTTCCTACTCTCTAACTGCCAAAGTACTCTTCTTGGTCTCTCTCTGCATCTTTTCATGGGGTTAAAGACCAATGCTTAACTAACTATTCCATCTATAAACACATTTATTGGAAGGATATTTTTTACCCTTAATTCCTTAATTGAGTGATTATTCATGTAGTTTACATTCTCTAGAACTTGTTCTAGTTCTTAGTCAAAGCTCAATAATTGTTGGTGTGATGAGCATGGTAGAGGCATTTATATCCACACCTTATTTCCCAAACACAAGCCCTCATCGTTTACAACCTTTGCCAACCCTTTTGTGTCATTCACTAAGTGTTGTGCATATGCATCCCGTTAGTAACACAAGGCCTTTCGATATAATTAAAGTTAAGCTCTTTCATGGAGAAAAGATGAATTGTATTGTATATAGTATAATGCCATATACATACAAAGAAATAGATTAAAAAAACAAAAAGAGAGAAAAGAAAAAGGAAGAAGAAGAAGAAGAAGAAGAAGAAGAAGAAGGCATATTAAATAATTCCTTATAGATTTTCATTTGGTTATTAAATGTCACTCTTGAGTCATTGATTGATAGCATGCATATACATGACATTTGTTTCTTCTTTTCATTCATTCCACTAGGCCTATTTTCACCATTACAAGCCATAAAGTCATTTTGATTCATTGCATTAATGTATAAATAGTGGAGGTTTCATAACTATTACAAGCTTAAGGTAGTGTGTTTCTACTTGAATTTTGAGTGAAAAGAACCCCAATGAGGATATATGTGTGAATTAACACTTGTATGCCTTGAGCAAATCTCTAGTGTTCATGCATTTAGAATCGATTATACTATGTATCTAATTGTTTGGCATTGCTCATGTTATCATTTTTGTTTCTCTAAAGGATGTTGTTTGATGAGCTTTTGAGATCATTCTTGAGCATGCTGATTTCCTCAATTGTCCTTGTACTTTCCTTGGGATGATTCAAGTCTTTATCCAGGAGTACAAAAGCTAAAGTGTGACATTGGACCCAAATGATTGTTTGGGGTTTTTATCTAAACTTAGATAATTTCAAACTCTCATATCATTTTAAAAGCAATGATAGCTAAGTTTCTAACATCAAGGGTCTATCTTATCATATTCTCTTTTAATCCAAAACATTAACTCATTACTTGAAAAGATAAAAAAGATTAGATTTCGCATGTTTTTTCATTGCACCACTATTTTAAAAACCAAAGCCCCCTTTGTACCCAAACCAACATGTATTTGATAGCCGATTTAGACTAGGCTTTCCAATAAAAGTAACATCCATGATTATAAGATTTATAGTTAGTTGTTTAGATTTTTAGTAAAAAAATAAAATAAAATAAAATTTAAAATAAGTAGGAAATTTTGAATATTTATTCTATGAAAAAATTAATAATATAAAATGATTTCTATCATAAAAGGTTTTTTTAATTATATGTGTGCAAATTTGTCTTATTATTAAAATAAGTAATACAAAACAAAATATATTTGTCTGAATAATTATTATTATGAATATTATTTTCATTTTTTTAAAAGAAAAGAAAATAATAGTATAATGTCATTTCACTCAAAAAAAAAACCCTAACCCTACCTTTATATAAACCCCTTAACCCTAACCCTAAATCTCAGCCGCTACAGTGACAAGCAACAGAGTCGCCGCTACAGTGATTACACATGTGCTCCTCCTCTCTCTCATATTTCTTTCTTCTTCAAAGATCTGTCTTGTCCAAAGCTTTATTCACTCATATACACACCTAACCATTTCCTATTCTCCATATACGAAGCTTCTTTAAGGGGGGTCTTGTCAATATCAATGTGTAACTAACCATTTCACTGTGTGTTTCTTTCCTTTCTCCCTTTCCTTTCTCCTCTCCTTCATGACCCTTTCTCCCATTTTCAAAAAAAATGTGGGTGCAGCTTGGGTGTTTGAAATATGCAGACTCATATACCCTGGGTGTGGATGCCTTTTTCCATCCTATTATTATTATATGAAATATATATATATATAAAGCGTTAGCTTGGGTTTTTTTCTTTTTCTTTTTCATCATCCTTTTATTACATTTTCTTATGATATAATGTGTGTGTAAGAAATGTGTTCCCTGTAAGTGTTTAAAAGCAAAGCTTATTGTGTATATATGTGTGTTTGTCAGGGAGTAGGTCTTGTGCTTTTTCTAAAAAAACAAAAAGAAAGAAAAGAAAGATTCAAGCTAGATGTATATAATTATACGTGTGGCGGTGGGTAAGTTAGAAAACATAGGGAGCTAGTATAAAAGAGGTAGAGCTTATCCTTAATTGATTGAGTATGCAACAAGTGTCTTGTTAAAAAAAATATCTGTAAACAAATGATAATGTGTATTCTAATGTAAAAAAAAATAAAACAAAAAAATGAGAGAGGAGAAAGCAATGTCTGACACCAAGTCTACTTGTGTGGAAAGGTATTGTGTGTGAGTAGGTGTGAAGTGTATATATGTAGGTGTAGAGTGTGTGTGTGTGTGTCAGTGGCAAGTTTCGAATGTTTTCCTTTCATTAATTTTTTTTATCATTATTTGTAATACAAGTACATTTGTAGGTGTATAGCTTTGTGTGAGTGAGGGGTGCATTCTTTATTTGGTTAATGAAAAAATAATAATAATGAAATAAAAAGGAAAGGCAAGGTATAGTGGTGGCATGTATATATATAGTTTTGAATAATAATATGATATACATATTATTATATATAATAACATAATACATATATATAATAGTGTATATTATATGTGTTGTTTTATTTAAATTATATATAATATTAATATTACATTGAGATTTTCTAAACTGAAAATTTATAATAATAATAATAATAGCGTTACTGTTACTGCTACTACTTTTATTATTAATATTACTACTATTATTTCCTCTCAAATAATATGTAAAATTATAAAAAAATATAACTTAAAAAGAAATAATATATTTTGTCTCATATGAATGAATAAGACAGCTTATATATTTGACTAATTTTGGG
>JANTPZ010144865.1:8843-19541 GCA_025593235.1 Vachellia pachyceras | reverse complement strand
CTCAACACCTCAGTCTCGGCTCCTTACCTAAAATACAAATTATCGAACTCCATGTAGTTCCTTGTCCATCATGGGCCCTCAAAGCCTGACCGTTCTTCATGTGGCTTTCCCTAATTTCTTAAAATCAAATAATGAATTTCAAAATGTTCTTCCACCAATATGAATAACTAGTATTTGATACTTCGTTGTATTGCCAGTGTGTGACCTCCGGAGAGAGCCGCAATATCTTTATCAGTCAGACACATGCGATGAAACACATCCCTTAAATGCTTTGCACCTGGGGTCATATCATTACAGAAGTCAGTGATGATAAAATTAACTGTGTTATGAGATAAGCAAACTGCAAATTTCATTTAATGACATAACCAAACCATAACTCTACCGCGGTATCGTTGACATGTGCAAGATTGAATACCTTGTTTGGCATCTGGAAGCCGCCCTTCTTCGGGGGACATCAATAAATCCTGATCATGACAAGAACAGTGTTGTTAAGCGGCCCCTAATTATGGTTCTGTGTTGTGCAGGAGAAGATGATCCCCACGCCTAATTATTAATTGTAGAATTAATTAGTACTTGTGCCATGACCTTGTACCTTTCTGTCTGGTACGAAGTCAATTGTTGGGCCCCCGGTGATCTCTACTGCAACAACACCAGCAAGCTAAAAGGCAAGCTCAGTCATGTACATGTATGTACAAGTTAGTCTATGACCAAGCATTTATTTGGGGTTTCTTGAAGCGCTGTCTATTTCTCTTGGTCGGAGGAGGGGGAGAGGGCGAAGCTTATACGTCAAAGCCAGTAATTGAAATCACCTGGTACAGATCGGCGAATGTAATTTTTGGATGTTTGATCTTCACATCCTCTGTTCGCCAAAAAAAAACCGAATATATGCAATGATGGTCAAGTGAAGAAGAAGAAGAAGAACGAAACTCACCACAAAATTCCACGGCTATTTTTAAGCCTTTATTTGCGTTGTGTTTCAATTCTTGCTCACATCTGATTGATCCAGTAGGACCTCCTGCTTTTGTCTTGGCATCGTAGGTTCCAGCGTCATGCCACCTGCAAATATACAGAGTCACATATATACGCATAACAATCTCCAAGAATAAAAGATTATATATATAAACAATTATAAGTAAGGGCATCGAAGCATTTATGCCAAACGGAGCATGAGAGGAGCACAGTTCTTGCAAGATGAGAGCTTTAAGGTCTCGACGGGCCCTTTCGATTTCCTTGACATAATCAGCGTCGACACGAGGAGCCGCCATTTTCAACGCAACTCGAGAGGAAGGCAAGGGAAGTGAAGCGCGGATAGACTTCTGATCTTGAAAGGATTATGTTATGTTACGAGGGGCTTGAGAGTATGGTATTGGACTTGCATGGAATCCAAGTACGCAAAAGCAAACGAAACGAATTATTTGTCTGTGTAGTTTAACCCAGCATATGACTGGAATGCACATAATTTACTCTCCGTTTAATTAGTGTTTAAATCAAGAATACTCAATGAAATCCATGAGTGTTTTAATGTTTAACATTAATTATACTACCCCTCCTATTGCCATAGTTGAAGGTCACCTGCCATGACTGGTCTTGTAGAGAATGCCAAGTCAAAGTCTCAGTCTCGATCATGAATCTCACTAGCTGCAAATAATCGAATTTAAGATCAATGTATCTTCTCACTGCTCAGACTCAGATGCCAAGCTAACTGAAAGCCATCTCACAATCCCTTCCACTGTCAGGAGATTTATTTACAGACACCAAGAGTTGAAAAAATTGCTGAATGGGAGTCCTAATTTCTGATCTCTACTTAAGATTGAAAATTTTCAGAAAGTTGCCATAGTAAAGGTAAACTAGGCGCACGATGAGCTTTTGAGAATTTGGAATCTCTTCGCATGTCAACTCTAAGACCTGATGAAATTGTAAGAAGGGTTGGGACTAATGCGCTACGGTGAGATGTTTATAACATTATTCCTTATCACTGGTTTAATACGTAAAGTTCCCAAAATTAACTTCGAATTACAAATTTGTATCAGTTTCAGTAATTATTACAAGAGACATGCATGTTCTGATGCTTGTTGGTTGTTAAGAATAAAAAAGCGATAATAATGTTGCTTCGAGATGAGAATTTTAAACTCAACAAGCACGGTTATTGTCACCTTTTTTCATATCCTTATTTGTAACTTTTTCTTCACAAATCGATGAAAGCTCGATGCACGAGTCATCTTTAAAACTTCGTCTCCACAATTTCCATTATTCCTTATTTCGCATTCTTCCTTCTTTCTAGAGAATGTGCATAAATAAATGTTTTCAAATTTGATTCCAAAGACTCATCTTATTAAAGAGCTAGGTACATTGATGGATGAGAATGAAATTAAATAATAAGTGGGTGGTTGATGTTCTTCAGCGGCGGCTTCTGCTCCAAAAGAAGCCGAGGATGATGGCCGCGGTGGCAACAGCAAGTCCGATGCCCTGCGCCAGGCTAAGACGACTCCGAGAGTCAGATGCTGAACCACTCATGCCTAGCTCTGACAGTTTCTTGTGGGAAGCTGCGTAGTCCACGAAAAAAGCATCCTCGTTCTCCGATCCAGCAACAAATTACAGTTTCATCAGCCTATTAATTATGTCTGTCTCTATAGAAAATAAAGGAAACTAATCATATTTTTTCTTAATATCATCATGTTGCGATGCTTAATTACCTGAGCATAAAGCTCAACGTACTTGCGGAATTGAGCATCCTCCACTAGAGCCTTGTCTGTGGGAAGCTTCAACAGGTCACTTGGCTCCTTTCTCAGCAGTTCCCTGCACGCAATTTCAATATTCATTCCCTCAAATACTTGTTAGTAATTCTCGTCACCTCAGGCTCAGCGGCTTACTTGAAATACGAGTTATCGAACTTCATATATTCTCTTGTCCATGGACCTTCAAAGCCTGACCGTTCTCGATGTGCCTTGCCCTGATTTAAAAAAAATAATGATCAAATAATTAATTTCAAAGTGTTCTTCAGCTAATATGCATGATTAAGTAGTTTTAGGTGCTTCTTCGTATTACCAGTGTGTGGCCTCCTGAGAGAGCCACGATATCTTTGTCAGTCAAACCCATGCGATAAAACACATCCCTCAAGTGTGTTGCACCTGAGCTCATATATAGGATCACAATTAAATCAATCAACGAAAAACTAAAAGGCAAAAGTGGAACCGGGCTTATGATATTGTATAGGCTGCTAATGCAAGTTGTCTCAAATATTCACCTATTTAATGTTCAAATCCTTATTAATGTGAATAGGTTAAGAGGGATCATTGCTAACAGTGAGTGTTGAATGAACAAGAGATTAATGGTACCTTGTTTAGCATCTGGAAGCCGCCCTTCTTCTGGGGATATCAATGAATCCTGACCAAGAAGACAGCAAAGTTATTAAACGATCACTAATTAACGGGACAAAGTTATTAATTATATCATGTACTTAATCAGAAAACTTCTGATCTGTCTTGGCCTTACCTTTCTGCCTGGAATGAAGTCAATTGCGGGCCCCCCAGTGATTTCTACCGCAACAACACCAGCAAGCTAAAACCCAAACTCCATCATATATATGTGTGTGTGTGTGTGTGTGTGAATATACAAGTCACCAGTCCATAAATGACTAAGCATATAAAAGTTAATCACTGATTATAACAAAGAATAGTTGTTTAGCACATTAAAAAGTATTGAAATCACCTGGTACAGATCGGCATATGTGATTTTTGGATGTTTGGCCTTCACATCCTCTGTTGCCAACAAAATTCCAAATATAGTAAGGGTGAAGTGGGTTCGGGAGGGAAAAAAAGCATATGGATCAAGTGGGAATGGGGCAAAACTCACCGCAAAGTTCCACGGCTAGTCTCAAACCATTGTTTGCGCTGTGTTTCAACTCATGCTCATTTCTGATTGACCCATTAGGGCCTCCTGTTTTTGTCTTGGCATCGTAGGTTCCAGCGTCATGCCACCTGCAAATATACAGAGTCACACATGTACACATATCAATCTCCAAGAATAAAAGATTATATACAAACAATTATAAGTAAGAGGCGTCGAAGCATTTACGCCAAACGAAGCATGAGAGGAGCACAGTTTTTGGCGTAGATGAGAGCGCAAAGGTCGCGGCGGGCCTTTTCGATTTCCTTGATGTAATCAGCGTCGACACGAGGAGCTGCCATTTTCAGCAACGCAACGCGAGAGGAAGGCAGCGGCCGGCGGAAGTGAAATGCAGAAAGATTTTGGATCTTAGAAGGCGCGAGAGCCGAGAGAGGCATTATTTATTATATACGAAGTACGTGCCTTATGAGTGACTCTTAAAAGTATGGTTTTTGGTTTTGCATGGAATCAAGTAAGGCATTTGTTCTCGTAGACAATTTTTGTATCTCCCTTCACTGCAACTTTTAGAATCAAAAGCTCATTTTCCCCCTCTCTCTCTCGGCAAGCTTCTACGAAACGAATCGATTCTCTCTTGACTCTTGGGTTAGCGCCTAAAACAAAACGATTCCATATTTCGAGCCCAGACGATAGAGCCCATTAACTGTTACCCGTAACAGTTTTGGATCGTACAAATTTGACATTGACGGTTAATATTTAATTTTTTTAATAAAAGTTGTTTTTACAAAAATAGTAATTCAGAGATGGTTTTTATTTTTTATTCTATATGTACTTGAATAATTTTTTAAAAAATATAAACTTTTAAAAAATTAAATCTAAACGATTTAGATGTATTAGCTCTCCTTACTAAATATTTTGCTTAGCGGTGGAACCCAGGAAAACTCACCTGGCCCAGAAGAAAGCTGGGTCCACCCAGAAATCCAATTGATGAGCAAAGGAGTGATCTATTGGAAAAATTTAGAAAAAATTATTGTGCATGAAACCAAGAAATTAAAGTAAATTTCTCAATAACAAGTAACCGGTTTGAACTGTTATCATTTTAAGCACTCGAGCTTGTATTTTTCTTTTTTGTTGCTCAATTATATGAGACATTTTAATGATTAAATTGATTTTCTAATTAGGACCATATAATTAATGATTAGACAATGAATTTACATGAAATTATTTGTTTCACAAATCAAACTAGTAGAAAGCAATCACTTTCTCAACAAACACAGGCGAGGCTAGCTAGCAAGGGTTATAAACGCTGTGTTACACGCTTGCTAAATAATCTTAGAAACTCATCCTTGGGTCAACAAACCTATAAAAAAAAAAACGGGCCGAATTTTAATTTTTGAATTTGATAATCTGCATTTTTCTCTCACGCAAATCTATCATGTACTTTTTATTAATTTAAATCAGTTGGTTTAACTTAATCGTCAATTAATTGTGCTAATAATGAACACTCCCTCTGGTCGGTTTGTAATGTGAAGTTACACTACAAATTGGGCGGCTTATATTTAGTATTGAAGAAGAATTTCTTACATACAACTCTGCGTGCATGGTGTTGATTAAAAAAAACTGCATGTGCAGTAGATTATACGGATCGCGCTTCTCTTAAATTGTGATTGTTATCTGTTCCTTCCAGTTCAATTTGTGACAAAAGGCAATCAAGTGCACATATAAATGATTGATCTGGGAATGAATCTGAATTGAAGCAATCACTCACTTCGTGTGTCAACAAAATGAACATGCTTTATTCTTATTTTGCTCCAGAAAGAGCCCAACAAAGGGAATGGTTCAAAGAGAAGTAACAAGTAATACACACACACACACACTGTCAAATTTTATTAGAGATTCATCTCATTGAAGGGATCAACAAGGATGAAGACATGATTGATGAATTGTGGAAGCGCGTGATATGTATTCACTTGCTCCTTCTGCTAAAGAAGAAACCGAGGATGATGGCGGTGGTGACAACGGCGATTCCGATGCCCTGCACCAATCTGACACGATTCCGAGAAGCTGGTGCTGAAGAGTTCTGATCCATTTGTGTGCCGCCGCCGCTGCCGCCCTGCCCCGATGTTGCTCCCCTCATTCCTAGCTCCGATACTTTATTGTGCGCTGCCCCATAATAATCCTTCAAGAAAGCCTTCACATCCTGCACGTTCGATGCAGCCAATTTACCATCACAATGCAGAATTTCTTTCATTAATAATAACAATTCACATCCATGAAATATCAACTAATTAATGATATTATCCCACAGTCACAGAAGTGGCGGAGCCAAGAGCGGGGGCAGTTTTTTTTTTTCAAACAAATGACAATGATAAAAATTCAGTGGATTTAAATATTAAAACTCAATAGGTATATAATAAAAGGCCTACCAATTATTCGGCAGTCAAGATGAAATCACCTAGCTCTTCGTTATTCGGCAGTCGGCCTTCTTCCGGATGTTGTGTGGAATCCTAAATAGAGAGAAAAATATATCCATTCAACCATGAAATCTACTAGAAATGCGGCAAAGGAGAACTTGGTATTGATCGGCGACGTTATATGTGGTACGTAAGTACGTAACTCTCTGCCGGGAACAAATTCAATTTTTGGGCCGCCGGTGTTCTGAACTGCAGCAACACCGGCAAGCTAAAATACAAAATCAACCGTCATCTCATCACCAGTTGCTTATCATACACACACGTCTACAAAATATTGATATCAGGAGAACTGCTTTAGAGAGTTAAAATCACCTGGTATAGGTCCACATATGTGATTTTGTTGTTATTCTTCTTCACTTGTTCTGTTCTCCGGAGTTCTTATTGAACCATTGGGCCCAGCTCACCGCAAATGTATTGTTCTCTACATATTTATGTCTGGGATTTTTTAATGAATACTCTTTTGTTAGTCAAATAATTTAATATAAGTTAAAGATGAATTTTGATGCCCCATAGTATCATGGGGGTCGTGGGGGGCAAGGGCAAGGCATAGTAAGATTTTCCTTTACGTAAAGAACTAAAACATAGTCAAAGAACACAGCGGGATCACGGCATCCGCAACAATTCCTATGGACAGCCCTCCTTTGATCCAACGGGGAACAGAGGATACAATGCCTCACTTTCTAGACCAAACTATCTGCATGGAGAGCATTTGTGATGTGACCTCCTCAACTATTCAACTAGTAAATGCAATAATGTGACGGTTAAAAAAGACTGAGTGTGCTACTAACTGCTGGATACAACAGCACACTTGCCACGCAACCAAGTTATACGTTTATCCCTTCTAAGAGACAAGAAGATCTCCCTCGCGTTAGGCTTATTGAACAGATTTAGAGCGGCAAAATATAGTGGTCGATCAACACCTTGCATCACGTCTAATTCCTTAATACACTCTGCCATGCTATATCTGGCATTATATTGCTCTATTGCAGATGTTCTCATTTTTGAAGATGCCGCCATCTCCAGTATGGCTCCCGCGATGGCGTTGTCGATTCCTTTACGTCCTCTTTTGCGGTTACATGCTGCAGTGGGTGTGGAAGGTAGGGTCGCTTCAGGATCGTTATCATCTTCGTCTTCCTCAGATCCCGATGACCGCTCCTCTTGCTGCGTGCTCATGGCCTCTGGACAAGGCCCAGAAGTACCATCACCCTCACATGCATGCCTGCCATTGGTTGCTGGCTCGGAAAATATTGTGCATAGGTCCTTATAGAATGAGCAGCCGCTGCCTTTCACTGCCTCTGCATCAGGATGTTCCTGCCAGCATGACCAAGAATTATCTTTTGAGAAAACAAGAGAGGAGAAATACACTTTAGTGGAGAAGAAAATATCTCGAGAAATAACCACAAAAACTTCAAACCAACAGGAGAAAAATCCTGATTAAAAAGCTCATAATCATATTAAAGCTGACCAATCTCTCTGAATATTAAATAAACACTCCATTAAAATCCCATGTGCTGAAGACCAAATGGAATCCCATAACATAAATAGGGTCAAAGAGATGGTTAAAGATCGACTGCCCTGGGCCTAAAGTAAAAGTCAACGGAACCGTATGAAGAATTTACAATAGATTATGAGATTATACTCTTTAATCCGATGAATGACAAGGTATTGCAAGATTAAACAAAAATCTCCCATAACTTAAACAGCCTGTTGATGAAGTAGCAGAAATTGACATGAAAAACTAATGGGAGCAGATGATCAAGATGAATTGGTAAAAGTAGATTTAGTGATGATTCAGTTGGAGGGCAGCCATACATCTTGAGCAGACAACTTAAAGCAAAAACGCTGAAATCTTGCCACAAAAGGTATTAGTTTCAAGGGACATGGGAATGACCATGTAATGGAAGCATGACTTGAATAGACTTGCAGACCATGTGATGACGATAAAACAAAAGGGAAAGACACATACCCTGATGTATTCAGCCCAGACTTCCTCCTTGGCAATAATAGATCCTGTGGCTTCATCCCAACTAAAATCACTTAGTTCGAGAATAGACTTTACAGTTGAATACTGCTTCCTCAATACTGAATATCGATTTTTGAGTTGTTCCTTATCCCATTTCAAACCTGTCTTGCTGTAAAATTCATCACAAATGTATTTCCATGCCTTCTTGTTAAAAGAATTGCTCTGTTTATTCCCTTTATGTACTTGGTCAACCATCAGGTCTACAAGTATCTTGGTGAGAGATGTGGTCCACCTAGCCCTTGACTGTTGTTCCTGCTGCTGAGGTGGTAGTCTTCTTGATCTTGTAACTCGGCCTGCCATCTACCATTTAACAGACAAAAATGCCTATCGAAGAGGGAATAGATACGTATGTGTATAGGAATTACTGATAGCTTCTAGATGACTGCACATACCTGATTCAATTTTTATTGCAAGAGGCGAGAGCAGATAAAATGTAAACGAGAACACTGATAGATTAAGTCGGGGAACATGGAACCTACAAAAAAAGAAAACACACACACACACACACAAGAACCGAGCCAGCCACATATTTATCAACCCAATATAGTCCTTGCATAAATTAAAATTATTAAAAAAAGAATAAAGAAAGAAAGAAAGAGGGTATAGTTGCCTCCCCCGTTTCCGGTCGTTAGTGCCGAGAAGGGGCACGTTCGAGAACCGGAACGGTGCGGCGGCCGAATGAAGACATTGGTTGACGGAAGTGAAAGGGAATTCAGAATCCAGACAAACGAATAAAACACAAATAAGCAACAACCACATCCACGGAGAGGGGATTGAAGAAAGAGAGTCGTGAGCAAACCAAGCAGCGATAAATTATAGAAGGAAAAAAACATTCAATTTACCTGAAGAGCTGCCTTGGTCACAAACCCGAACGAGCAAAAGCTACTTATTGGGATTTCATAATCGCCGGGCTTTTATGTACGATGGAGGAAATTGGGTGATGTTCCGCGGGCAGAAAGACTGGACGAAAAGGATGCAGGGACGCAAGGCCTAGCACGTTTTTTTACCAAAGGTTCTGCTAAGCGCAAGCCTTTGTTGAGTTTTTTTACATGTTAAATTTAAAATCATTTATGGAAAACTAGTGAAAAAAGAAAATTCAAAGACAAAATACGGAGAGAAATAAGTTTTCTCTATTTAATATGAGAGAAAAATACGAAGAAGGAAAAGTTGGGAGAAAATGGTTTTTCTCTCTCAACTTTTTTCTCCATGAAAACTTTTTTTTTATTTACCCACATGATCTTCATCACTTTTTCATTTTAAACTATCAAATTTGACATATATCTTTTTTTAAAGTTCTTTATGTGACTTTTTAAAAGAATAAGATTTAAAATACATTCTAATATTTAATTTTTTTATTACATACTAAAACATCGGAACCTTAAAGAATATTTTTATATAAGTTATTTTATTTTAAAATATAATAACTTGAAAATATATCTTTAATAAATAATTTAATTTTAAATTATTTAATTATATTAACGTTAATATATTTTTCATTATTATATTTTATTTAAAATTATACTTAATATATTTTAGAGATACTTTAGTTAGTCAAATATTTATTAAAAGATTTCTATTTAAAGATATTTTAATCATTTAATTGTTTGTCCATTTTCTTTCCTTCATATTTTCTCTCGTCCATGCAAATATAATGAGTGCTAATATTTTCTTTTCATTTTTCTCTTCTCTTATTTTCTTTTGTCTATCCAAGCATAATAAGTTATAATATCTTCTCTCCTCCTATTTTTTTTCCTCTCAACTCTTTTTCCTATAAAAGCAAAACATTGATTTATCTTTTAAATTTATAATTTCTAAAACATTCTCATTAAATTCGTATACATGCATAACAAATTATTTAAAGAATCCCATATTCATTATAAATAATTAAATTCACTATTTTCTAATATTTAAAAATTAGTTATTTAATAAGAGGGTATATTTTTATAATGACTCCATGGTATTTTTTTAATGTGAAATAGTTATCAGTATCAAAATTACCATTTTTAACAATTTCTCCTTCATCTATACTTTGGCCGCAACAAATGTTAGTATATGTATTTATTAATAATATATTTTAAAAAATTATAACTTAGTCGTAAAATGCCCCATACGATGGGGTGAGTTTTTTTTTTCTAACATAGAATAATATGATCGTTTCACGCCGTGGCCGACCAAAATCCTGATTTGGGGGTGTAAATTATAGTTTGAGAAGATAAATATGGCATATTTTTAATATGTTTTGAGAAAAATTTGAGCAAACATTTAGTGGATTCAAAATTAACAAATGAATGAATGCAAAATAAATCATATAGTATATCTAATTTTCTGAAAGTTAGCCGCAACCTCTCAACTATACCT
>JANTPZ010144861.1:0-30439 GCA_025593235.1 Vachellia pachyceras | reverse complement strand
TTTTTTTTAAATTAAGACTTATATCTTGAGAATCAGGATGCTTAAATATTTTAGACAATCAATTATGACAGATTTAAAATTAGAGAAACATAGAAAAATTAAGTTGATGTAAGTTAAAAATTTAGGAATTGAATTATGGGATAAATTATGAGGAGAAGAAAATTAGCTTTTCATCTTGAAACGGGTTTATCTTCTTCGGCTGAATAAACAGCTTATCTCAGCACACACCTCAATGCATGATTCTGCACACATGTCTAGGTGCGTAGCAGTTAATGTATTTAATTTCTACTTACTCCACCCAGAAATGACATTTTTCTTTCTTTTCTTGTATGTTTGCTTTTGCTTTGTGTCACGGGGCCATTACCCTCTCCCCCAAAAGACGTCTTTGCAGAGTGCGCAGCGACACTGTGGCCACCCGAACGGTGCCCCCTACTCGTGTCCAAACCCCGGACCGGATCCACGAGGGCTGGGTGTCACAAGGGCCCATTACCCTTTCTCCACAAGGACGTCTTATGAGGGTGTGCAGCGCACCCGCTTATATAGCCCAGCACCCTCCCGAGCCTCTCCGATGTGGGACTTGTGACATTTGGTTGACGCGACGACTAGTTTGAGGTTGATTGTCATACAAGAAAATGAGGACGCCAATAGTAGCAGCACAACATGTATCCATTTGGAATAAAATACTTAGTCAAATCCATTAATCCCAACACTATACGGTTGTTTGTTATAAAAAATTAAGAAAAATTTAAATATATTATTTAAAAATATTTCTTTATACGTATATTATTGAATTATATATTAGTTTGTAAGAAAAAATAGTTTGAATAAAATTATAATTACAAATGCTTTAAAAGAATCATTTTAACTTCTTTAATCTCTCAATAGAAAATAAACTAAAGATAGGAATAGATAATATAAAAATATCAAAATCAACCCCCACACTCTACGTAAACTTCTGCACTTGGAGCCCATCAGTGTATACATTATTAAATTGAAAACTCGAATAAATTACACGAGTCCAAATGCCTTTATATCGGCCGGCGATAACTTGCATATCTCACAAAATCTCAAGTCTTAGCATATCTATGGGTTTGTTTGAATGGTCCGTTGGGAGAACGGACACAGATTTTAAGATAAATATGTTAGAGGAATTTTATCTCGGTAAACGCAGAAATGGATTTTGGTTGTCCAAACGGACTAACCAAACAAGCCTTATATATATATATATATAAAAGTGTTAACATATCTTGACAACTACGTGTTTAATATATGTATATATTACAAACATATACTCTCTGCCTCCACTTCTTTTTTTTTTTATAGAAGCCTTCTAAAAGTTTCTTTTATCCTTTTTATAATAGCCTTTAGTTTGATAGTTTCAATAATCATTAAATATTTTTATGTATGCCCGTGCTTAATAAAGGTGGTGAGAAAGTATAAATTAATAATTCCTCAAGCACATAATATAAGTCACTTTAACTGTAACATCCTTTTAAAAAAAGGAGTAAAGGTTACTTGTGCGGATAGAGAATAGGGAGAGGTAAATGTTGGATTGTAAGTGAAGTAAAGTAAAATGAAATGCAAAGTTTATTTCGTGCATGAAAGGTGGAGTGGGGATGGAGTGTAGTAAGTGAAAGAAAAAAAAACAGAGAAGATGGATTTTGATAAACAAAAAAGAAAGTGGACATGTTGGGGGTATTATAAATAGCCCTACTCACCCACACACACACATCTAGAAGAGAGGGAGTGGCGGAGGTGAGAGAAAGTGAGTGAGGGTGAGAGAAAAGAGAAAAGGTGATCTTCAGTCTAAGGTTATACTTATAAAGTTATTTAGGTAAGTAAAATGTCTTCTTTATGTTAAACTTACTCCATGAAAGCTGTCCTAAATATTTTCGTAAGTTATTATTTTTACTCTATCAATTAGTTACTAAATTAATGTGCGGTAGTGTTCAACCGTGTAAATTATTAAATTCAATAAGTTAGTAATACTATAATTGATTGATTGCCAGTGATTCCCCTCTTATAGAACAATTCCCAACAATGATGTTGTAATAGAAAGAGCAGCAACAAGCAATGTGAACATGTGTGATTGTAATAATGAATGCTCAGATCAGAAATGTTGTAACGATCGGTGTAATCAGATATTTCCAGATCGACGAGCTCATGAATATGGCCAACAGACCAACCCACCCAAAAAAATTCCCTGATTGTATCTGCATTTATGATTGCTAAAATCTTATCAGTCACCCAACTTATTCTACCAATTAATTGAACAAGGAGCTCATATAATTAATCTTGTTCTTTCGGGTTAGCATTTTAGCTTATAATTGATTTGTTCTCTCTGATTAATATTTTCATATAGCTATGTGACTAATCGGTTCGTCATATTTAAGTTTTATCAAATTCAAGTAAAGCCTCATATTAGTTTTCGTTCCCAAATGAGATTTCTACATTCATACGAATTCAAACATGAGATCTTGTGCTTTTAAGTGGTTGATGTTATTTTCAATAGGGTGAATGCCTACTGGATTTTTAGAGCTAACTCATATTATTTTTTCATTCTTAACTGTGCTTTTTCTTTTTTCTTTTTTCTGGTTTCATGCATCCCAAAGTTTTGGAACAGTACTATCTTCAATATTTAATATAAGAGATAACTGATTTATTTTGATAAATTTAGGAAATTAAATATTTTATTTTGAAATATTATATATATCATTTTTCTTCAATAAATGTGTTTAACTTATAAATTGATATATAATATAAAAATGCATATAAATAAATTTTAAATTAATATATTTAAATTTTTTAAATATTTTCTAAAAAAAAGTTAACGGGCTTTTAATTCTCTTCAATGGCATTGTTGTCTAGTGATAGATAAGCGAGAGGCGTGCAAAATTCAGTTAATCTAACTGAACGCCTCAGTTGTGGCATCAGAGAATAGACATTTCATCAAATGGTCTTATTTGCATCACCATCACTTGCAAAGAAAATTGACATAGTAAGAAAGCATCAATTATTTGTGAAATTTGGTCAATATGCATGCTTAGAACTTTAAAGCTGCCACACACACACACGCACGCACGCACATTACGGGCATCTAGGAAGGAAAAAATATTTTAGTATATATAAGTGAAAATACAGTAACAAATATATAAAAGAACGGAAATAATTAAATTACATGGATCGGGTTAGTCATGATGATAAAAAATGAAATAAATTAAAGATATCTAGCTAAAAACTAAAAGTCTTGAGACAACTCAAATAATTTAAGCACTAAATTATTAATATTGTTTAAAAAAATTCAAAAGATTAATAAATTAAACGTCTCGCATAACTTGTATTCATGATCTTTACATATTTTCCAAGCACCTACGTGTAATCAAATAAATTCATCAGCGTTCCAAACCACAATTCTGATGTTACTTAACTCATACATAAGATCCACATTTCATCTAACTGAACACACCATTTCTGGCAGCAAGGACTTCATGAAAATCTTTTCGACTTCATAATATATATATATATATATTACTGATCAAATTAAGCACGCAGCCAATATTGCAGGACAGAAAATTGAAGAAACAACATGGTAGCAATAAAAGTGAAAGGAAGCTGCACTGTGAGGCCCTGTGAGCCTACGTGGACTGGGACTATGGCCTTATCTGAATTGGACCAAATAGGTTGTGTGACTCATGTTCCCTGCATCTACTTGTATCGATGCCCAGAAAACAGTGCTAACGTTGTTGAGACCTTGAAGGAGTCGTTAAGCAAAGTGTTGGTGTTGTTTTACCCCTTGGCTGGTCGTTTAGAGTGGATAGACAATGGACGACTTCAGCTTCAGTGCAATGCAATGGGGGCTCGATTCGTTGAAGCTGACTGTGAATCAAGCTTAAACGACATCTGTGGTGGAGATGAATTGTCCATCCCCTCTCAACATCCTAACCTTTTTCCTTGTGCAGATTATGGCCTTCCCATTCATGACCTTCCTCTGTTTCTGGTTCAACTCACCACCTTCGGATGCGGTGGCTTCGGCATCGGCTTTGCTCTTTCTCACGCAGTTGCAGATGGACCAGGTGATGAAGCATGCATTTATTACATCATAATAGTCATATCGAATTTGTTTAAGCCATTTTGAAAGGAAAAACAACCTTACTACATATAGCTAATTAATTCCAGAATCTAATCCCATTCATATTCATTGTTATAATATGTTACTTCTAACTAAAGCCAAAACCATTTCAATTTCTTATAAACTAGTTACGACTTGAGAAGAATAAGAGATCACCGGGTGTTCAGTCGACTATTACCATAACTCATGCAACATGTATGGCAACTGTGTTAGAGGGATTGAACTCACCTTAGTTAGTCAGCTGAGGCTCTATATAAAGGGTCCATACTTCATGAGTTCCAAAAGTTGCGGGGTAAATCACTCTTGGAGAGATTGATTAAAAGTCTCTTGTAAACATTGATTCTGGATTAAAGATTTCTTTTTTATTGTTTAGTTAACTGTAGCAATATATTGTGAACTGATCTAAGTTACGTGATTTTATTAGCTGCCTTTTACTTCATGTCTGAGTGGGCTAGGATTACAAGAGGCGACACTCTACAGACAACGCCATTTCTTAACAGGAACGTCTTCCGAGCCGGGGAGCCACCGTCTGCCTCGCCACCACTGCCGCTGACCATAGATGATTACCCGCAGTATGGTACTCCAGCGTTACTAATTGGTCAGTCAGATACATTAGAGGAAGGAAAGAAGAAAACCACATTAGCTATGATGAAGTTAACAAAATCCCAAGTTGAGAATTTAAGGAAGATGGCGAATGACAGTCGCGAAAAGCCCATGGCTCGTGGGTTCACTCGATACGAGACAATATGTGGACATGTATGGAGAAGCACATGCAAAGCAAGAGGACACAGAAAAGAGCAACCAACAGCGATAGGTATCTGTGTTGATTCAAGAAGTCGCATGAGTCCTGAAGTACCAAGAGAGTACTTTGGGACTGCAACTTTTGATGTGATAGCTCAAAGCATGGCCGGCGATCTCATGTCGAAGCCATTAGGGTTTGCTGCGAGTAAAGTACGGGAAGCAATAGAGAAGGTGACAGACAAGTACATATGGTCATTCATAGAGTTCTTGAAGAACCAGAAGGATTTGAGAGACTTTCAAGACATGCATACAGAGTTGAGGAAAGAGAAAAGGCCATTTTATGAAAACCCTAATCTTATAGTGGTAAGTTGGCTGACATTAGGTTTATATGGGTTTGATTTTGGATGGGAAAAGGAACAGTACATGGGACCAGGACCTCATGAAGAAGATGGGAGTGTTTTGCTTATGCACAGTCCTGAAGGAGATGGCTCTGTTGTGGTTGTTATGTGCCTTCAAGAAGCTCACATGGATGAGTTTAAGAAGTACTTATATCAAGACATGGTTTGATACATCTTCATGTGAGGAGAGCCATACTTGAACATCCAAACCAAATTGGAATTCCTACAATGACATTAATATCTTTAAAATATTAATATCAGGAAAATAAGGAGGACTGTTGTGTGTGTGTGTGTTATTTGTGTTCACCTAGCTAGGGTTGTGCGATAAGAGATTTATAAGCAAATAGAAAATTGTACATTGAATATATTCCGGTAATAAGTAATGCGAATTGCGTTGAAAATTATTAATGATTTAGTTCTATATTTAAAAAAATGGATCGGACGTTGAACCGGAGATACCAACGGGTTTGATAAGTTTTTCAAGCCGACCGTTTATGCAATAATAAAATAAAAAATAGTACATGCATATATTTTTAAATATATAATGTGTGCATAAAAAATATCAATAAATTGGACAATTTACAAATTTCATTATGAATCAATTAGTTTACGTTTGTTATAATATTCTTATGTCACCGGAAATTAAAAATAATATGAATATAAATGAATTTTAGATAAAAAAAACAGTAGATATAAGCAGAAAGATTATATTTTCAATTACCTAACAACTATCTTTAGAATTATGTTATATGAATTTATAATTAGTTTTTTCATCGAAATTAGAATTAATTTGTAGATTTTTTCTTAAAATTCTACTAAATTATTTTCAAAACAAATTCAGGTTTACAAGGAGCCACTCACACCTTAAAAGGAGAAACAAGTCAAAAGATGCAACTTTCAAAAGTAGCCAGGAAACACAATAATATAATATAATCATATGTCGATTCAAATGTTAAATAAAGGTCTATTTATTTGATAAAGAGTTAACTCATGATTTATGAGGCAGTCAATTTAAATCTTATAAACATTCTTATACATTTCATAACCTAAATCATCTAAACATTAGAGAATGTTCAGATAAGGCAAGAGAGTCTGCATACAGGGATGAAAAAGTTTCATGATCGTTTGGTTTAACAACTTTTATTTTGTATTACGTACGCCGGAGCAAAACTATGCGGCACTTGTGAAGGTCGTTTGGTTTATTTTAGAACTAAACAGGTAATTTTTACATTTTATTAGACAAAATGTATCGTAAATATTTCTACGGAATTGAACTTGTTTGAGAACGCGGAAGAGAAGTATTTTTACACAAGTCGAAGTAAATATGTGGAAGAGATTATCTCGTTTTAAAAAAAACACTATTGAACGTGCTTTTGAGGAGTAAATAAACTTTTCTAAACACAATATATAATAATTTAAACTAAGCTAATCAAGTCAAGCATATGCGTATCCCCAAGAAAATTACGAAACCTCTATCTATCTTTTTTTTTTTCTGGCTTTCTAATCAATCAATTAAAGTGTGGATTTGAGAGAACTTAAAATAAGTGTTTTTTTCATTTCATCAAACAAAACTTCTCTTGTTTATTTAACTCATAGTACAAAATTTCTTAAAATAATATAATATAAACAAACGTAAAATCTAAGGAATAATAAAGAACAAAATGATAGATTGATTGTCATCGATGATCACGTCCAACGCCACTCAAGTCAAAAGGATCACCTGAAATGAAATGTCGCCTTTAGATTTGTATGATTTCGTGGGAGCAAAGGAATGTCCCACGGTGCGTGTTTCGCAGCAATGGTTTGGCGTTCAAAATTCGTTTTGAATTTAAAAGTTTATTAGTGTGTAAATTTTAATATTTGTGAACAGCTTTTAAAATACATGTTAAATAACAAACTCTTTTTTAACATAATAATTACACTGTGAATTTAATACTTATCCAAATATAACTGTATTTTATCAAAATGCATCTTCTAATGGTTTTTTGAACTAACACACAATTAAGAAATTGAAACGGCGGTGATAGGATGTATTTTAAGAGGTGGTATTGGTTATAGTTACTGCATGACCACTTGCTTAACTTGCTTTTACATTATATATATACACAAGTGTCAGTTAACTATTTTTTAAAAGATTATGTTTGACAAGTTAGTTTGAAATCACGTTTATATAAACCGAAACAAAACTCCTCTGATATACTTATTTTGGTTTATGCGAAATCATTATCTCAACAGTTTCTTAAACACACACTAAAGAAGTTTAATAAAATGATATATTTATCATTTTTAAAGGACAAAAAATGCGTCGGATGGATTGGTTCCGAAAACCGATCTTTGATCTAGCTTGGGCTAATAGTTGAACAGGAGAAGGTTGACCCGCATTAGCCCGTGCAACCTGGTTGAACCAGTTTGGCATGTTAACTGAAAAAAAAAACTAAAAGTCATAAACATTGAATATATAATTATAGTAAGAAGATGTGGTTGATTAATTTTAAAAAATATAACGTAAGAATGAACATTTAATTCTCTATTTTTCATTTAAATAAATTTATTGATGAAAAATAAAATAAAATAAATTCATTTTAACTCAACTGTTGCCATCACTGGTATTAGTTAAACTCTAAATTTTTTTTTTGAATAAATACCTAATATCATTAATAAGAGAGTAACATTGAATTCTCAAAACTCATAGAAATTCCTCATCCACCACCTCTTCCTATACGGAGGGGTAACTCTAAAAATTTAGAGTATGTGTAAAATAAAATAATATTTTAGATTTTACTTATTAGTTTTTATAAAATAAAGTATAATATATTGAATTCTATTATTTTAATATAGCATGTGTGATTTTGAATTTACTCCAACGGATGCCATCAACCCTTGAACCCCTGTATTATCCAATTCAATGTTCAGTTTGGTTTTAAACCATTTTTTTAAACTAATTTACTTAACTTATAAATTGATAAAATATAGTAATGGATAAAAATTTTAAAATATAAGATTATGGTGCAAAATACCCATTTTTTACTATATTAGCCCTTTCCGTTCTTTTCTTCTTCTCCCACAGACTCTCCCTTTCTTCCTTCACCCCCGATCTGCTTTTCAGATGCCGCCGGCGGCTTCCTCCACCAACAACGACAACGAATTAAGCAAGCCCACTCTCTCGATTTTTTTGAAATGTTGAATCCAATCGGGGAAGAGAAGGATTGGGATGTTGTCGTTGTCATCGGAGGTGGCGAGATCCAAGGGTGCTGTCTTCTTCTCGCCTCCACATGAGTTTCTTACGGCCTCTCTTAGGTCGGATTTACGAACATCTGTTAGTCTTTAATAGGTGTTTCATCAGGAAAACAGAAGCCATGATGAGTAAGGAATCATGAAACTCAAAACTATGGCAGATTATGGGCAAAGCTTACTCTAACAAATTGGGGATATGGAGTTTTCTTACTCATTGCTAAGTTTTTGGTTGATTGTTGATTGTTTTTGTTCATTGCTAAGTTCCTGTTCATGTATAGAATGCAGGCGATTTTGTGCTTCCGGGCAAGAGGATGATGCTTCGATCAGTTTTTTTTATATTTTTAATTTTTTTGGATAGGGCTATTTTGGTATTTTTATATCATACAAAAAATGAAGTTTATGCTATTCCAATGGATGTCTTATTTTTGCTACGAGTTTAGAGTTCAAAGGCACTCTTGCATGGAAAAAAAAAATTTATGGCATTATTAGAGTTTATGGGTATTTTTTCACGTTAACCCTAATATATATATATATATATGACCTAGAGTACTACCTCCTACCGATGTATAACATTAAAGCAGTAAAAGATTAAAAAAATTTAATAAATTATTTCATTATAATATATGTTCTGAAATACTTATATGCGTTATTAGATTATACATCAATTTGTAAGTTAGTCAAATCAGTTTGAGAAAAATGGTAAATATATCAATTATTTAGTTTTCTTAAATTCTAATCTACACAAAACAGTTAACTGATTTTTATATCAAGAACAGGAGGGAGTAGCGTATTTGGCTTCATGATCTTTCAAAAAAAAAAAGAAATAAGCTGGTATTAAGGTAATAATTAAGAAAGCGTAGGAATCATTCCATGATCCTCACCTAACAATTTTTTTTGTCTTGATCGTCTTAAACTGCATTATTTGCCTCCAATCCTCTCACTCCATTTACTCGTTCTTTATTTGGGCTTCTTATTTGATCTATATATATGTGTGTGTAAGGTTTTGATGCTAAATTTCATTGGGCTAATGAGTTTGGTTTTGTAAGCTGTGAAGGTGAAGTGATAAATATATCTACAAGAAAATGAAGATGCCAACGGTGACAATCAAAGGCTGCTACCCTGTAAGGCCTTGGGCTGCTACCCTGTAAGGCCTTGGGCTGCTACCTTGAGACCTTGAAGGAGTCGTTAAGCAAAGTGCTGGTGTCGTTTTACCCCTCGGCCGGTCGTTTCCAGTGGATAGGCAATGGACGACTTCAGCTTCAGTGCAACGCAATGGGGGCTCGATTCGTTGAAGCTGACTGTGAATTAAGCTTAAACGACATCTGTGGTGGTGATGACTCGTCGATCGCCTCTTAATATCGTAACCTTTTTCCTTCTGCAGATTATGGCCTTCCCATTCATGATCTTCCTCTGTTTCTGGTTCAACTCACCACCTTCCGATGCGGTGGCTTCGGTATCGGCATTGCTCTTTCTCACGCAGTTGCGGATGGACTAGGTGATGAACCATGCATTTATTACATTGTAACAGTCATATCAAATCTGTTTAAGCTATTTTGAAAGAAAAAAACAACCCTACTAGATAATATGTAGCTAATTAATTCCATAATCTAATGCCATTCATATTCAGTGTTCTCATATGTTACTTCTAACTAAATATCCAAATAAATTTAATTGCATAATAAACTAGTTACGACTTGAGATGATTAAGAGATCACCAGGTGTTCTGTCGATTATTACCATAACTCAGGCAACATGTATGGCAACTGTGTTAGATGGATTGAACTCTCTTATTTAGTCAGCTCAGGCTCTATGTAAAGGGTCCAAAGTTAATGTGTTCCTCATGGAAAGGAGCTTAACATAGGTCCTCACTTCACGAGTTTCAAAAGTTGCGGGGTGAATCACTCTTGCAGTGATTGATTAAGTCTCTTGTAAACATTGATTCTTGATTAAAGATTTCTTTTTTGTTTAGTTAACAGTAGCAATATATTGTGAACTGATCTAAGTTAAGTGATTTTATTAGCTGCCTTTTACTTCATGTCTGAGTGGGCTAGGATTACAAGTGGCGACACTCTATAGACAACACCATTTCTGAACAGGAACGTCTTCTGAGCCGGGGAGCCACCGGCGGCCTCGCCACCACTGCCGCTGACCCTAGACGATTACCCGGAGTATGGTCCTCCAGCGTTACTACTTGGTCAGCCAGATACATTAGAGGAAAGAAAGAAGAGAACCACAACAGCTATTATGAAGTTAACAAAATCCCAAGGTGAGAAGTTGAGGAAGATGGCGAATGACAGTCGCGAAAAGCCCATGGCTCGTGGGTTCACACGATACGAGACAATATGTGGACATCTATGGAGAATCACATGCAAAGCAAGAGGACACAGAAAAGAGCAACCAACAGCGATAGGTATCTGTGTTGATTCAAGAAGTCGCATGAGTCCTGAAGTACCAAGAGAGTGCTTTGGAACTGCAACTTTTGATGTGATAGCTCATAGCATGGCCGGTGATCTTATGTCGAAGCCATTAGGGTTTGCTGCGAGTAAAGCAAGGGAAGCAATAGAGAAGGTGACAGATAAGTACATAAGGTCATTGATAGAGTTCTTGAAGAATCAGAAGGACTTGAGAGACTTTCAAGATATACATACAGGGTTGAGGAAAGAGGAAGGGACATTTTATGGAAACCCTAATATTACAGAGGTAAGTTGGCTGACATTAGATTTATATGGGTTTGATTTTGGATGGGGAAAGCAACAGTACATGGGACCAGGAACTTATGAAGAAGATGGGAGTGTTTTGCTTATGCACAGTCCTGAGGGAGATGGTTCTATTGTTGTTGCTATGTGCCTTCAAGAAGCTCACATGGATGAGTTTAAGAAGTACTTATATCAAAACATGGTTTGATACATCTTCAAGTGAGGAGAGCCATACTTGAAAATCCAAACCAAATTGGAATTCCTACAACTTGATTACATTAATATCTTTAAAATATTAATATCAGGAAAATAAGGAGGACTGTTGTTTGTATGTGTGTGTTATTTGTGTTCACCTAGCTAGGGTTGTGCGATAAGAGATTTATAAGCAAATAGAAAATTTTACATTAAATATATTCGGGTAATAAGTAATGAGAATTGCTTTGAAAATTATTAATGATTTAGTTCTATATTTCAAAAAATTGGATCGGACGTTGAACCGGAGAGACCAATGGATTAATGAGTTATTCAAGCGTAACGTTTATGCAATAATAAAATAACAAATAGTATACGCATATATTTTAAATATATAATATATGTGCATAAAAATATCAATAAATTGGATAATTTACAAATTTCATGATGAATCAATTAGTTTACATTAGTTATAATATTCTTATATCACCGGAAATTAAAAATATTACGAATATAAATGAATTTTAGATAAAAACAGTATATATAAGCAGAAAGATTACATTTTCAATTGCCTAATAACAATCTTTGGAATTGTATTTTATCTACCGAACAATATAATAATTTAAACTAAGCTAATCAAGACAAGCATATGCGTATCCCCCAAAAAATTACGAAACCTTTGCCGTTTCATTCTGTCTTTCTAGACAATCAATTAAAGTGTGGATTTAAGAGAACTTAAAATAAGTGTTTTTTTATGCATTTCTCCAAACAAAATTTCTTTTACTTGTTTAACTCATAGCATAAAATTCCTTAAAATAATGTAATGTAAACAAACGTAAAATCCAAGGAATAATAAAGTAAAAAATGATACATTGATTGCCATCCATGATCACGTCAGTATTACATCCAACGCCACGCAAGTCAAAAGGAGCACCTGAAATGAAATGCCGCCTTTATATTTGCATGATTTCGTGGGAGCAAAGGAGTGTACCTCAAAAGTCAAAAGGGGTATTTTGGTATTTCTATATTATAAAAAATGAAGTTTATGCCATTCCAACGGATGTCTTATTTATACTGAGTTTAGAGATCATAGGCATCAGTGAATAGAAAAAAATTTTTAAGGCCTTGTACTTAGAGTTTATGGGTATTTTTATACATTAACCCTGAAATATATATGACCTAAAGTACCACCTCCGATATATAATATAAAAGAAGTTAAAAACGAAAAAAGTTTAATAAATTATTTCATTATAATATGTGTTTTGAAATACTTAAATGTCTTATTATATTACACATTAACTTGTAAGTTAGTGAAATCAGCTTGAGAAAAATGGTAAATATATTAATTATTTAGCTTTCTTAAATCTTAATCATCACAAAAAAGTTAACTCAATTTTATATTAAGGAGGAGAGGGAGTAGCTTATTTGGCTTCACAATGTTTAAAAAAAAATCAGCTGGTATTAAGGTAATAATTAAGAAAGCGTAGGAATCATTCCATGATCCTCACCTAACAATTTTTTTTGTCTTGATCGTCTTAAATTGCATTATTTGCCTCCAATCCTCTCACTCCATTGACTGGTTCTTGCCTTGGGCTTCTTATTTGATTTATATATATATAAATATATGTAAGGTTTTGATACTACATTTCATTGTGCTACTGAGTTTGGTTTTGTAAACTGTGAAGGTGAAGTGATAAATATATCTACAAGAAAATGAAGATGCCAACGGTGACAATCAAAGGCTGCTACCCTGTAAGGCCTTGTGATCCAACGTGGACTGGAACGATGGCCTTATCTGAATGGGATCAAACCAGCTGTGTGACTCATGTTTCCGTCATTTTCTTCTACAGACCATCAAACGCTTCGTCCGCCATTGTTGACACCTTGAAACAGTCGTTGAGCAGAGTGTTGGTGCCGTTTTATCCCTTCGCCGGTCGTTTGCAGTGGATAGGCAGTGGACGTTTTCAGCTTCAGTGCAACGCAATGGGAGCTCGTTTCATCGAAGCTGACTGTGAATCAAGTTTGGATGACCTTTGTGACTCGTCTCTGTCATTTCAACCTGATAGCCTTTTCCCATCTGTAGATTACAGCCTCCCAATTCACGAGCTTCCTCTGTGTTTGGTTCAGCTCACTTGGTTTAAGTGCGGTGGCATGGGCATCGCTATATCAAATTCTCACGCAATCACCGATGGAACAGGTGATGCATAGGAACTGATTTCTCTAAACCGAGTTATCAGTTTCATAAATTAATATATAATTTAATAATATATATAAGTATTATAAAAAAATTAGGTAACATTTGCTATATACTTAAATAATTTATTTAACTTTATTAATTTTTTTAAATTAGTATACAGAATTTTATACAAAGGATCAGAAATATGTAGCTAGTTTTTAATGCGAATACATGAAAAGTACAAACATTCCAGTAGAGAGAACACACGTCTCGATAAAAAGAAAGTTAACGTCAAATCGGCTTTGACCGAGTCCAGACCGGAATACACGCATGTGAAACCAAAGTCCATGAATCTAGTGCATGAGTTATTACTACAGCATTATAAATTTAGACTAATCCAACTTATGCCATTTAAACTAGGTGCTTTCCACTTCATCTCTGAATGGGTTAGGCTTACAAGAGGCGAGCCTCTGGGAACAGCCCCATTTCATGATCGAAGTGTGTTCCGAGCCGGACAACCGCCATTGCCGTCGCCTCCACCAGGCCTTGACGATTACCCTCAGTATCAAAACCTACCATTGTTACTTGGTCAGCTGGACAATTCAGAAGAAAGAGAGAAGAAGACCACGAAAGCAATGTTGAGGATAACAAAATCTCAGGTGGAGCACTTGAGAAAGATGGCAAACAATGATAAGCCCTCAACGGCTCGTGGGTTTAGTCGGTACGAGACTATATGTGGACACATGTGGAGAAGCGCATGCAAGGCAAGAGGACTCAAAAAGGAACAACCAACATCGTTAATTATGGTCGTTGACTCGAGGACTCGCATGAGGCCTCCATTGCCAAGACAGTACTTTGGCACTGCGACTTTTGATATGATATCTCCGAGCGTGGTGGGCGATCTCTTGTCTAAGCAACTAGGGTTTGCTGCGAGTAAAGTAAGAGAAGCAATTGAGAAGGTGACAGATGAGTATGTTAGGGGTGGGATAGAGCTGTTGAAGAACCAAGAGGACCTAACAAAGTTTCAAGATATCCACAAAGAAGAGCCACCCTTTTTTGGAAACCCTAATTTCGACGTGGTAAGTTGGTTGACTTTGCCAACGTGTGGATTTGACTTTGGGTGGGGAAAAGAGGACTACATGGGCCTTGGGTCTCACATTTTAGATGGCAATTGTGTGCTTATCCCTAGCCCTGAAGATGATGGTTCTGTTGTGGTTGCTTTGTGTCTCCAAGAGGCTCATATGGATGCGTTTAAGAAGTATTTTTATGAGGACATTAAGCAAGTGTGAGTATTAATTTGAAGGTTGGCATTATGAGTATATGCATGATTATAATAAGCTTATGAGAACATTAAGCAAGTGTGAGTATTAATTTGAAGGTTGGCATTATGCGTATGTGCATGATTGTAATAAGCTTTGTTTTTAAAGCATTGTACTCTTTCGATAATAAGTGAATCATTTAAAGAGTGTTTAATAATGCCACAAACTTAATTCTTAATTTTAACAATATCATATCTACTCTTTTTCTTTTTAATTTTGACCTGAAGTGGGGTATCCAAACCCAAACTTAATGCCACAAATGCAAATATTGTACTACAAGACTCAAGAATTTTTAGTATTTTTTCGTTTTATATAATTGATCTTCTTATAAGAAAATAGGGATTTTATTTTTGTACGTTATCTAATTATTACCATTCAAAAGCTAATAATAATTTTAAATATGATGTGTTTCAATTTTCATACCCATTTTGTCGATGCTAACAAACAGGTTGATGACCAGAGGCACGCTTAGAAATAATTCATATTCAAAACACAGTTTGTGAATATGATGCATTTTACGGTGAGAATTTGACAATTTAAGCCCTATTTACAATGGCATTATAAAAATATTTTCATACAAATTGAAATAAAACTGCATTCATATACTTCTATAGTAAATCAAGTTTAAAAAATATATTTTACTGTTTATCCAAATAAGTATTTATACATTAAGTGATATGAAATGAATTGTGAGAATTAGCTTTTTCTCCTAGATTTAAGCTTGGTAGTTTGGCATTAACCTTGATACCGTATACTTGTTGTTGGCAAAAAAAAAAGTATACTTGTTACATAGCTGGCTTAAACATCTTTGGCATAGGAGCCACCAAACAATCCCACTTGCCAACGACTTTCTTTTAATAAAATTAAAATTTATTTAGTATATTACTTTTCCAAAATAATTTCCACTAAAAATTATTTTTAAATCTACAAAATTAATTATTAATAGATTAATTAAAAAATTAACTTACACACTTTGTCCTATTTATAAGTCACTTTCAACATATTTTACATATATCAATAAAAATATTAAATTTCATTAAATCTATTTTAGAATTCAAAATATTTTAAACTCTATCTATATTTTTATAGAGGTGAAGTATACATTCATATAAAATAATCTAATTATAGAATATACTAACAGGGGTAAAAAATGATCCTCCTTTATCGGATAAATAAGATTAGAGAAGTATTTATTTTAAAAGATATGAAGAAAGAATAAAATCCTCACGTAATATTAATGACCGAAACGATGGTGAATAAAAGCAGCAAACACGTTCCAATACATATTCAAATAGTGTCCCTGTTTTCGAAGCTAGTATTCGATTCGATGTGATCTTTAATGTTTCTTGTGATGCTAAATTCTCAAAAATTTTGGCAAAAAAAAAAAAAATAAACTCTCAAAAATTGACTGCAAGTCAACGCACGACATCAGCATCACACCTGTCGCTAACATGAACACGATACAATATTAAAGTTTCTTTTGGAATCTTGTGTATTAATGCCTAAAGATTTTGATTAAGACAAATTCTCCTGTGCTTTTAAATTTTTTGTTTAAGTTTTTCAAAATAATATATATACTTTCAGATTATTTTGATATGCAGTTATTAAAAAATAATCAATTTTTTTAAAAAAATTCACTTTCTTAGTCCCTTATATACATGTTCATTTTTTTTATTTTTTTTGTTCATTAAATATTAATTCCAAGAAAGACTGGCAATATATATATATATTCCAATACAGATTTTTAGGTGTGACCAATGTTTCTAAAATTATTACTTATAAAAAATCCCAAGTTACATATTATGATATTATTACACCCTTGCTTTTTAAAAAATGGCAACTTTATAATGGCATTTAATTGAGAGTGGGAAGGAAAAGGAACAAAAATTAATTTTTAGATGCTTTAATCTTTTTTTTTATTTTCTTGTTTTTTAAAATTAAGACTTATTTCTAGAGAATCATGTTGCTTAAAGATTTTAGAGAATCAATTGTGACAGATTTAAAATTATAGAAACATATAAAAACTAAGTTGATCTAAATTAAAAATTTAGGAATTGAATTACATGCTAAAATCCTGTCAAGTTATAATGAGAAGAGAATTAGTTTTTCATCTTGAAACGTGTGTATCTTCTTCAGCTGAATAAACAGCTGATCTCGGCACACACCTCAATGCATAAACATGTCTGGGTGCGAAGCAGTTATTGTATTTTATTTCTAATTACTCCCAAAAATGGAATTTTTCTTTCATTTCTTGTATGTTTGCTTTGGTTGACGCGACGACTAGTTTGAGGTTGATTATTATAGAAGAAAATGAGGACGACAATAATGGCAGCCAGCCCCACGACACACACACACACACACAATATCCATTTGGATAGTTAGTCAAATCCATTAAGCACAGTTGATTATTATAGAAGAAAATGAGGACGCCAATAATAGTTATGTTTGGTAAGCCCGTTTTGTCAATAGGTGCATTTACCGAGATAAAATTCCTCTCACATAAACTACTTCAGAATCTGTGTCCGTTTTCCTAACGGACTATTAAAACGAACCCAATAGCATCTAGCCACACGACATATATATATATATATCCACGTGGAAAGTTAGTCAAATCCATTGAGCGCAATACCATACGGTTAATTTTTTATAAAAATTTAAGTAAATTACTTAAAAGTATTTATTTATCTATATTATTAAAGTATATATTAGTTCAAAAATTAGAAAAATTAGTTTAAATAAAAATTTTAATTATAAATGCTTTAAAAGAATCCGTTTAAATTCTTTAATATCTCAATAAAAAATAAAAGGACTTTTTATAACAATGATAGGATGAGATAATATAAAATATCAAAATCAACCCCACACTATATGTAAACTTCTTCTGGAGCCCATCAGTATATCATTATTAAATTGAAAACTTGAATACATATCACATTAGTCCATACGCCTTTATATTGGCCGGCGATAACTTGCATATCTCACACAATCTTAAGTCCTAACATATCTTAACAACTACTAGCCTTATTATATATACATAATAAACGTTGATTAATTGCCAATAAATCATATGTTTATAATATTCTTTGATTTGAGCTGTTGCTGTTAGTTGGATTTGACCTATTCAATTATTGTTGCTTCTCGATCACTTATCGTTCTGCTGCTTCTTTTTGTGTAATATCACGCATGGGACACATAACACATGTATTTCTACAACGTGCTTTGAATTTCTCCTTTCTCACTCAATGTTTATACATGTATATATTACACACACGCACTCTCCCTCCACTCCTTTTTTTCATAAAAGCCTTCTAAGTTTTTTTGTCCTTTTTATAATAGCCTTTAATTCAATAGTTTCAATAACTATTAAATATTTTTCATGTATGCCCGTGTTTAATAAGGATGGTGAGAGAGTACAAATTAATAATTTTTCATGTACACAATTTAAATCACTTTAACTAATTAATCATAAATAAGAAATGGTAATTAACTCACTAAATTTATCTTAAATTGAAGCATTTTTTCTAACTTATATTAAATGAAGTTCTCAATAAAAGATAAGGATACAAAGAGTTACTTGTCACACCCCTTTTATTTATTAGCACAACTATTCTAAACGTATAAAACTTGGTTTTTTAAAGTAGTTTTATTTATTAATTTCTTTGTACTGACATTTTTGAAAATTTTTGAACACTTCAAATAACTTTTCAATAATGTTATTTTCCTATTTGAATTCAAAGTATCAAACTTAACCTTGGGTCATCACTTTTTATGTATATTTTTTTAAAATCATTTTTCTTTCAAAAAAATTATTCTCTAGGCTCATCTACTCGTGATAGCAATTTAATTCTACTCGTTATCCATTGAGAATAACGTTTACTTGTATGTTTTGTAGGGAGATGTTCTCCTCACATATACCTTTGGTCTCATATTAAAAGATACACATAATTTATACAACTATATGTTCATACTCATCCAAGTCATCCACATTTATATTAGAATAAAATTTTAAACTTCTAATTAAGCCAAACTACATGTAAAGGGTTCTTCCATCTCTATTCCATGCTTCTCTTGTCACCAATTCCTTGCCTTTTGAGCTACCCGCCTCTGTTGTATTTTGTTGAAAGGGAGAGTGAGATTTGAAAATCCCAGTAGAAACTATAGTTTATCATATAGTTTATATATAAAATTCACAATCATGTAAAATAACCATATATTCATATGGCATATACGGCAATAGTGCACATCATGAAGTCCCACCTCGACATCATACGTCAATAATTTACTGCACGAGATTTCATCATCATACGCAGTGGTAGAGCTACCCTAATGTGAGGGTGGACAAATGCCCCCACTGAGTTTTTTAGTTTATCTGTAAATTACTATTAGATTTTTATTATACACCCACTAATTTTGAAGACTTGACCAACTCAAATTATTTATATAAGCAAGTTTGTTGTCATTTCCTTAAAAATAAAAAATTGCTCCCACTGCTCTAAGGTCCTGGCTCCGCCACTTATTATACGGAAATAATTTACGGCATGAGATTTCACCTTAACATCATACGGCACATAGCATGGCACATCAATCATGTAGAATTTAATAATAAAAATAAGATAAAAAGGGTTTCTACCTATTTCTTTTTTGTTACCTATACCTTCCTCGATATCCACTTCTCGGTCCTCCTCGGATTGTTCAAGAAAATGTCAAATCCTAAAAACATATACGTATAATATTATGTTAATTATACGCTTATCCAACTTTATATTTATCTCCTCTTTCTCTCATGATCTTATTTCTACCCCTTTACATTATTTGATTTTTTTACTTTTGAATTATTTTTCAATAACTTTGAAAATAATAACTTATTTCATAAAAATAAATGCTCAAAAGTTGCAGCTTAAGCAACTTTTCATATTTTTCAGATTTCAATAGCAAACTTTGTTTCACTTTTCAAGTTCTCAAATTCTTTAATACTCTCTCCTGCACTAACTTACATATTTATACAAATCCACTTGCACAAATATGCATATAATTATACATTAATACGTGTGTGTAATTTTACTTCCAAAAACTATCTTGAATCTCCAATAGGCATTTTAAATCCTTCAAAAACCAAGTTCTTAACACCTTCATTATTTTCTGTAAACAATAGTTTCCAAGGATTTATACATGCTTATATACACAAATATACATGCATGTACATATATATCTCGTAAGAATAGGCCAACATTTGCGGTGACCAAATTCTAAACTGTTGAAAATTATCTATTAAAATACTTTTACATCACTATATTTTTATACTGCAAAAACTCAACTTTTCATAATACTAACCTTAAAAATTTCCTCTTATCAGAATAAAGTTAATACAATAAAAAAAATATATAAAACAACTTTTATAAAAACAGCCCAGTGAAAGGAAGAGATTTAGTTATCAAAATCATTTCGAAAGAACGAATTCACATACGCACATTCTCATCTCCTTTGCGAACACATAAGGCGAGAGAACATTTATAATACCTCTCCCTTCAACGTGCGTCACTCTCATCCCTAGCTTCTTTCCTTTTTCCCCCCTCCTCTTTTGACTTTCTCTCTCTTCTTTTTCTTCCTCCGTGAATAGTTTGCCCAGCCCTTTTTGACTTTTCATTCTCTCTTTTACTTCTTCTTTTCCTCATTCTTTTCCACCTCGTGTCAGCATTTGTCCTACACCGTTCCTTCCAATACCAAGTTTGAAAATTCTCCTCCTTTTCTATTCTTTCCATTACCATTAATGAGGTGTGACAACATTTCTCCCCCTTTTCCATTCTTTCCAATACCATTAATGAGGCGTAACAAAAATTCTCCTTTTCCATTATTTCCAATACCATAAATGATGTGTGACAAAATTTCTCCTGCTTTTCCAATCTTTCCAATACCATTAATGAGGCGTCACAAAAAATTCTCCCCCTTTTCCATTCTTTCCAATACCATAAATGGGGTGTGACATTACTCCTTTGCACCTATCTATGGAGAGAAAGTTTTATTTGATTCTTTTTTATAAACGGCATCATTAAATTGTTTATATGAATCTATAATTTTATTTTTCATTTATTATGTATTGAATTTGCTATCACATGCTAAAATGGATATTAATTAGAAATAAAGTTAGAAAGTTGTTGAATTTTTAAGGCATAATTAATTATGTTTAAGTTTTTTCTTAGCCCGTGTGAAATATGTAAGAAGTGTCTTATAATTAAATAAGATCAGAAGAGTATATTTAAGCATTAATTATATGGGTAAAATTTAAAAATGAGTGTTAATTATTCTACATATGACTTATGTTGTGAATTAAATCTTTTTTCAGAAGTGACTTATATGGCTCGTAAAAAGAGAGAGAGAGAGAAGTAACTTATATGGACTAGGGGGAATATAATGTTAAGATTAGTGTGATTATTAAGGGCAATTTAGAAATCATTTAAATTTTATAACAAATGTAATGCTTTTAATTGTTTTTCTTGATATATGTGATAAAGTTAGAAGACTCTTGTAAATAATAGTATGGTTGAAAATACTTGAATAGTTTTTCCCATTTATTCTTACACACATCATTTCTGTAAATAAGGGTATGGTTAAAAAAATTATACCTTTTACACATTTATTTCTTTAAACAAATTTTAGCCATCAATTCACTTTATGTGATTTCAGTAATTATTGCTTGTAAAAAGTAGCAGCCGAGAGGGTATATTGTGGTTGTTTATAAAATTGTTGGAAAAATAATTTAACACTATCCGAACAAGTATGTGAGGAGATTTATCTCAAATTGGGTGGAAGTGACTCCAAATAAAATTACTATATACAGGCATTGTGCCTCATATCTTTTTCTTCTCTCTGTTTTTATAAATCATTTTAACTCTTTATCACTTCTTTTTATTACATTTAGTGGGGACAAAACTATAGCACTGGCATTAGTTACTCTCTTTTTTCGATAACATCATTAATTACTCTCTGGCTGAACTAAGGACGAATTTTTTTTTTCTTTCAAACTGAACTTAATAAATATAGTACCTGAGTTGTATGTGCGTGTGTGTTTGTATAAAGACATTTACGTTTGCTTTGATTGACATGATAAGTTTTTTGTGGCTAAGTTGTGAAGGCGAGGTTGATCATTACCATTTACTGTAGAAGAAAATGGATAAGCCAGTAGTAAGAATCAAAGGAAGCTACGATGTAAGGCCCAGTGAAGCAACGTGGGTTGGAACAGTAGCCTTATCAGAATGGGATCAAATAGAGTGCTTGACTCACATTCCAACCATCTTCTTCTACCAGGCATCAAACACTAGTTGTTGGCTTTCGCCACCATCATCCGCCATCGCTGACTCCTTGAAGCAGTCTTTAAGCAGATTGTTGGTGCCTTTTTATCCCTTGGCAGGTCGTTTGCAGTGGATAGGCTATGGACGTCTTCAGCTTCAGTGCAACGCAATGGGGGCTCGATTCATCGAGGCTGAGTGCGATTCAAGTGTAGAGGACCTTGCTGGTGGCTCGTCTCTGTCGTTTCAACCTGATAACCTTTTCCCATTCGTAGATTACAGCCTTCCGGTTCATGAGCTTCCTCTGTGTTTGGTTCAGCTCAACAGGTTTCAGTGTGGTGGCATTGGCATCGCTTTAGCAATTTCTCATGCAATTGCTGATGGAACAGGTGATGAGTTTATCTTTTATGGGCATTAATGAGACAGTATCACAAAAATTATGAGGGTAAAATAGTCTAATTTTATTTTAATTTAATATGCAGCCTTAGTGAGTTTTGTTTTTTATTTTTCTCAAGTGCGATGTGAATAGAATATCAAAAAAATCACGAAAGGAAAATTATTAAAAAATTTGACTCCCCCTCCAAAGTTCCTCAATTTACGGGACCTAAAATGAAGGCAGGGGAAGTCCAAAATTTTCAACCAGTCCCCTCCAACCAAATATACCATAAGAGAATCTGCCTTCTCCAACTCTTGCATGGAAGATATCGTAATTGTTAAAGTATTCAGACGAGAATACGAATACTGAAGTAATACTTATATAAAGATAGAAAATTCTTATTTGATAATTCAAAATAGGATCTTTTTTATTGCAAAAATTTGGCTTACAATATATAAGCAACCATAAAATTCTCTAGAACCAACACTTGCTAAGATGACACCTTAATTATGATTGATTTTCTTTAGTATATATATCACATTTGTTTTCTAGCATACCCATACATATACCGTCCCTCTCGTATAACTAGCATGTGTGACACCAAAGAATGAGTTAGTACACGACAAACAAGAGTGTTGCATGGCATGATACTACTATTAATTAAATTTACATTGGTATATATACGCTATCATAGATCTCAATTGGGAAAATAATCCTGCTTAAGTTAATTCGACTAGCTGCCTTCCACTTCATCTCTGAATGGACAAGACATGCCAGGGGCGAGCCTCTACAAACACCGCCATTTTTGGACCGGAGTATATTTCGAGCCGGGCAACCACCATTGACATCGGCACCGCCTAGCCTTGAAGATAACACATATTATAAAAAGCTGCCATTATTGCTTGGTCAGTTGGACAACTCAGAGGAAAGAAAGAAGAAGTGCACAATGGCAATGTTGAGGATAACCAAATCTCAAGTGGAGCACTTAAGAAAGATGGCAAACGATGATAAGCCAACCATGGCTCGTGGCTTCACTCGGTACGAGACACTAAGTGGACATATATGGAGAATCACATGCAAGGCAAGGGAACTCAAAAAGGATCAACCAACAGCTTTAGCTGTTTGTGTGGATTCGAGGAATCGCATGAGACCTGAACTACCGAAAGAGTACTTTGGCAATGCAATTCTCGATGTGATAACTCAAAGTGTCGTAGGAGATCTCACGTCAAAGCCATTAGGGTTTGCTGCGAGTAAAGTAAGAGAAGCAATTCAGAAGGTGACAGATGATTATGTTAGGTCAAGTATAGAGCTATTGAAGAAGGAAAAAGACCTAACGAAGTTTCAAGATATCCATAAAGAGAAAGGGATATTTTATGGAAACCCTAATATAGATGTTGTAAGTTGGTTGACATTGCCCATAGAAAATGGGTATGATTTTGGGTGGGGCAAAGCAGAATACATGGGGCTAGGATCTCATGGGACAGAAGGAGATTTTTTTCTCGTTCCCAATCCTGAAGGGGATGGTTCTGTTGTGGTTGTCATGTGCCTCCAAGAAGCTCATGTAAATGCTTTCAAGAAGCTTTTTTACGAGGATATCAAGTGACCGTTTGCATTAGCGGTGGATTACTGATTTTTACATTTTAGGAGATAAATAGTTTATCTTATGAAATGTAAAAGTGATTACTTTAAGGTGATGCAAACTGGCGCTAAGTGAAGAAATCTGTGAGTATTTGTGTGGGCAATAAGGTTGACACACATGAAGGTTGGTACTAATTAGCATGCATGCTTATGAAGTTTCTTTACCAAGTAAATAAAGGAGTGCCATATTCTATAATTTAAAATTACCTTCACTAGAAGTTGGACTTGTGTGTTCCTCTCCCAACATAAAGGGGTGAGGTGCTTTTTCATGATTCACGAATAAAGATTTCTTTAGATTTCATATTCATTAAGTTGTATGTCATACACACACACACACACACACACACACACAATGGGTAAAATTTTAATTGGTCAATAACCTGTCCAAAGTATACATTTGGGGTGCTAATTATATTGATATATATTTTCAAATTACAAGAATTGAATTATAAATCAAGTGAAATCATGCCGAATAAACAAATAATTTAACCATTCAAGTTATATTGGAGTGTGGTTTGTGTCCTAGGGTGAAGTTTTACAGCATTTTTTGTTAATTTCTCTAATTTTTGTAAATGACTTTAAATCACTCCTCATATTGACGCTAGTTAATGTGTTGGTGGTCAGATAATAGAATGCAGAGTCCCGCATATTTTTAATAATTACATATATCTTTTTAATTCAAGACAATTATATTTGAAACGCTTTTTAATATAATATTTTGCTGGTTCAATTAATCCCCCCCGGGGCAGAACTGTGACAGAAACTCAGGGCAGAATGACAGCAAGAGCCGAAAAGGATGGTTTTGTGGGAATTGCCTGTCCCGATAACAATGCAGCATAATGGGCTCTATTTTGTACTTTTACCCAAAAATCCCATGGACTTTGGAAGCCCAATTTCTCTGTTTTGAATATATATAGACCACTTCATGAAACAGCCCGCTAAAGCCAGCCCATATCCATGAGACTATTTACAAGGGTGTTTGTCAAAGAATCCCTTCCAAAAGTATTTTCACATAAGTTGAAATAAAATTACTTTCACATACTTACTTTTGATTGTGTAAAATCACTTTCTAAAAATCAATCCAAACACCCGGTTTTTTGTGATTCTCCGAAATAATTCTGGTAGCCAAAGGGGTTGAATATGGTGTAAGGTCTCTTATAATCTGCAAGGTTTAAATTATGATATTTGTGTCTACATTTAATATTCGATGGCATGTATAAAAATATTGCTTTTAATAAAATGATTCATATTCCTATAAAAAATAATAAAAAATTTATTGATTAGAGAGACCTAAAATTGAATATCATTACCATCTTTGTATGAAATTCTACAAAGATATTGATACCTTTTTGTGTGTTATAATATGACAAGTCCTTATGACAAATAAATTTTCTAACAAAGACTTGGTATTGAATTTCCCTCAAAATTATGATATTTTAATTTAAAAAAGACTCCAAAGAGAATATTCCAATTCCTGTAAAAACTTTAGAAAAAAGTTAAATCCCATAAAATACCTACAAAATAAAATACAAATTGGTTATTCGAATTTACATAATTTCATAATGGGCTGCTAGCATCAATTTGGAATTTGCAACTCATTTTCAAATCAAATATAATGAACTGCAATTTGAGTATGTGTAATGTCTAATGAAACATAGAAAATTCACACATATTTAAATTAAGACCTTTGGAACTACCAAAAAAAGGGACTCCTGTTGCTAATACATTTACTTGTCAATTATAAAGAATTGCAACATGAGTTTAGGGAATGATCAATAAAGCATATGAAATTCACATGCAAAAGAAATAAAAAGTAAATAAGTAAATTTATAACATTTTGAAATCATAAATTGATCCTCCAGTTTGATTTAGAATTTTGTATATTTGAGACCATGATTCGTCCTTTATATATTTTGAGGATATTTTTGTGGAATTTTTCCATAAATGTTCAAAAATGATAAATGTATAAGATGATTTATAAGTGTTTAGATTAGCTTATTTTAAGTTATTTTATGGAGTTTCAAGTAAATATGTAACATGAATTTTATTTCGATTTACGTAAAAATGTTTTTTAAGTGATTAGAGGGGTTTTCATGTGAGAGAGCAATGACATTGGCATTGGACCTAAAATAGGCATATCAGCAAATAAATTTTTTACATAATTCTTGTTTGTCAAAATATATCAATGCAAAGAGTTTAATTTAAATTTATTTCACATGAATGACTATTACTTCATTAATTAAAGCGAGTGGATTGCTCCAGGGTCAAGGGAAGGGAAGTATTTGAATCATCTCAATGCCCTCACAAGCTAGCAAATCGTAGTTCTTAATAATACACACACAGTTTTCATTAACAAAATTTAAAAAAGTAGTCTTAAAGAAGAGTTTGGCTAGAGAGTGCATTATGTTGCCTGTTGGTAATGGTGGGGCCAGAGGACACAAGGCCAGGCATGCACAAGAAGAACCTAGTAGCAGCAGCACTGATAGGAGCGGTAGTAGTGGTGGTGATGGTAGCGGTGGTGATCGTCGTGGTGGTGGTTGGTGTGGTAGTGATATAGGTGGTAGTGGCAGCGACAATCATAGGTGGATTCAGAACCCTAATTCAGGGGTGAAAACTATTTTCTGAGAAGATAAGTGAGATTTATTCTTAATATCTTTTAAGAATAATTTAAATAAAAATTTAGTGGGTTCAAAATTAGCAAATGAATGGATGTAAAATGTAACATCCTAATTTTTATTTATAAGATTTAATTATCTTTAACAAATAAATATATATTTAAAAGATTTAATTGTTATTTAGAAATAATACTTATAGTTAGCATAATTTGTTTGGTAGTTGTGTGAATTAATTATGAATATATTATGTGGTTAAATTGTTAGGGGGTTACACAAAATAAATCACATAGTTACCTAATTTTCTGGAAGTCGGAGGGTATGGCTGAACCTGCTAAGGTAAACAGGTCCGCCCCTAGTGACAATAGTAGTAGCATGAGCAGTAACAGGAGTAGTAGCAGTGGTGGTAGCAGTGGTGTGCGATGAAATGTGTCAAAATAATAATATGATTCCCATGAGAAGGGCAAATTTGTCATTTCGGACCACAAGAAAAGTGTGAGATTTAAGTGAAGGAAACATGACACATTGAAGGAAATGGAGCTGATTGGGAAAAGGGTAAAAGAGAGCAATGAGTGAAGAAGGGGACAGTCAACGCAATTCTTTCTTAGTGTCCAAGAGGAGTCTCCACTCCACACTTAACCAGCCTTCCATTCAAATCTAAGGAATCGTGCAACTTATTTCCTTAGATCTTTATTTTTTATATATACTTCAGAGTTAATGCAATCCTTTTCACCTCAAATTTAAAATCGGTTACTCAAAAAGAGAAAAATAGTTTCAGATTTTTATTAAATTATAAAAAGAAACATTTTAAATAAAATGAAAATTGAAAGACTAAAATTATTAAGTTTTAACTGGAGGGATTAAAACCAAATTAATGTTAAATTCATAATTCATATGGCAACATACATCACTGAAAAAGGACAAACGTGATCCGTTCATCCATAGAAGCGGCACGTTGAATGGTGTCCAAGTTTCAGGGTTCAGCGATTAGGAATGAGTAATGAGCATTCTTTTGAAGATAGTGTATATTAAAACAAAAATAAAAAATATAATTTTTTTTTAAAAAATATTCAGTTGGTCACACTTCATTAATTATTCAAGAGGGAGGATGATGAGGAGGAAGAATCCAAGCAAGTGATTGCCGTGACGGCGCTTGGTGGACGGTGGTGGGCCGGCCGCTTTCTTCCCACTTTACAGATCATAAAATGAGACAAGGCTCCAAATTTCCCATTTTCCCTCCAATCATTTACTAATATAGCCATATAATTCCCTTCTGAAATGTTTGTTAATTTGTTTGGTTTACAATATGTTAAGGTGTAAATTCGTCATAAAAGTTATATATTTTTAAAATAATGTTGCTCGTAAAGTTTTAAAATGATGTGACACTATCATATTTGGTGAAAAATTAACCTTGACATACTATTAACATTTTTAGCAATGAAGGATGATATTAATTTATTTTAAAGTTTTAATGTCAGTATTACTCGTAAAAAGCTTTTTGAAGTATGACAAAAAAAGTTTATAATTGAAAAAATATATAGGGAGAATTGAATATAGGGAGAATTATCCAAAGGTCTCATGAACGTGTTACAAAATGGTCATCAGAGGTTGTAAATAGTAGCTACTTCACTTATAAATTACGCTTCTCGACTTGTCATTAACAACTTCTTGAATCATTTTTAACATATTTTTTTACTTGAAACCTCTGGGATAATGGAATATATTAAGACCTCCCACAATTGGATTGCCTAATTAAATAATATATTGATTTTTATAATTAGGAGGGTTTGTATAAGAGTTTTTTCCCCTTTTTTTATTTTAACTAGATTTTTTTTTTCTGAGGGATAACAAAAGATGGATAAAGGTGAATGAGGATTGGCAACTTTTGGCGACTAAAGTTCATAGTGTGTAGGCCCCACAGCCTATTAGGCTTTTTTGCCAATTTATGGACAATTAGCCTTAGCCCGCTAGCCGGTGACCGACCTTTACCATTTTCTCCTTCTCTAATCATTTATCTTTTGGTTAAGTTGCATTACTCTTTAAAACATCTCTCTCAGTAACATTTAATGTGTTAAATTAATTTTAAATGTATTCGTCATTTTAAAATATTTGTCTAGCACTTTTTGTTATGCTAAAATAAATTTAGTAAAATTTTATTTTTAAATGTTTTTTCGGAGTCAATGAACAACTTACGTAAACAGTATAGTAATTGTCTTTTTCCTAAAAAAAGTACAAAGCCAAAGGTGTTGGATGTTAAACATTTAAAATGAAAGATAAAATATTAAAAATCCAATCGGCATACATGTACTGTAAATATTAATTTTTTATATGTAAATAAGTAAATCTTTAAATCATTCGAAGCAAACAATATTTTAATAAAAGAGTTTCATATAAATTTAAGAATGACAATTACCATTCTTTAAGAATCATGGTTAACTTTATCCTATAAAGAGGGTTGTGAGGATTATACTATTAATATTATTTAAAAATTTTAATTTCAAAGCTCAAGAATATTCTCACAATTATTTAAAAAAAATAAAAACTTTGACTTCAAATTTAAACCAAAGAAAGAGCAATGGATTTTCTGCCTTCAGTTTGATGTGAGAAATTTAAAACGTTAGGTGGCTTCTACCTTTTCCCTTTATGAGACGCGATGCATTTGCAAGCTTTTTTTTCGCAGCACTTTAAAAAATATTTGTCTTAAAGGATGATTACTTGAGTTAAATCTCTTAATCAATCCACTTTTCTCTTAATTTAACATTCACCGATTCTTTCGCCCAGTATTTAGCAATGAAGATCACTTAAGACTGAAAATTATCAGACTAAAAAATGCAATCCCATGACTCACCTGAAAGCGACTGAGACTTCGTTGAGACTCTTTTTTTTTTTTTTTTTACAACAGAAAACAGACCTCGTTGAGACTCTTCTAAGCTTCTTCTAATCCTTTTTTTTTCTTTTCTTTTACAATCTGATTGTCAAAACCTAGGTTTTCTCTTTCATACTTTTTTCTTTTTTCTCTTTCATACATTTTCTCTCTATCTCTTTCTTACTTTCTTTTTTCCTACCCACTTTTTTCCTCAGTAAAAGCTATAACTTCCCAAACATAAATCACTTTTCAAAACCTAGATTTTACCTCGAATTCTGTGAAACCTAGGTTTTAAAATAGCTTCCAAACAAGCTCTAAGTTTCTTCTGTTCTTAATTATCTAATTTCTTATTTAGAACATCTTACCATTGCTGACCGCACGGTAAGAAAATGTGATTACTCCACAAAGAAATCAAATTAAAGTCCCTTCAAAGTTCAATACTGTTGATTGTAACAAAAAAAAATCGGTACTTTGGCTTTTTATAGAGTTTTTTTTGGGAGTTTTACAGTTCATGCCTGTGTTGCTGTGAGGATGCTAATGTTGCCGTTAGTGATAAGCACGCCTGGCATTCATCACTCCCTCCAACTCCCATCACCCTCCTTTTTGTTTCTCTCTCTTCATCGCCCACTTTTTCCCTGTAATATTCCTTCTCTCTCTTTCACTCTCTCTCTAAAATACTTATTCTTCTTCTTCCTTAGCCCCACTTCGCATTATTTTTCTGACTTTTGCCTCCATCCCCAAGCTTTCCCCACCATTCTCTACTTCCAGAAAATTGTATG